>MU160661.1:47904-60559 GCA_015888305.1 Antheraea pernyi | reverse complement strand
TTTGGGGTGTAAGGGGTGTCGAATAACATTCTAAGACTTGAGACACCCAAGCCAACCTCACCTGCACGTGGTGCACCCTGCTGAATAACGAACGAGGCAATGGCGAAAGCGCGGTGGTAGGGTTTTACAGCCCGACTGGGTCGCAACCACCATGTATATAGTGAAAAAGCCCGCCATAGTGATTCACTTCTGCAGGTAGCGTTTCAGGATCAGCCTGTGCATATTCAGCTTTTCGCAGGTCGGCATGACAGCGGCGAGCAGCAATGGATAGTGTGTCACGCGGCGGTCGCCGTTGTTTTTGGATTGTCCTGTGCTTACCATCAAGCACAGTGCAGTCAAACCCGTGATAGAATAAAAAAAATCCATGACCTAATTCGCAAACATGACAAACAAAGGAAGAATCACAGTGAAAATCCTACGTTTATGTTGGTCGCGACCTTTACGGGTACAGATTCATATCATATTGCTTGATACGCAGATAGATACGGAAAGCTACATTTTTTTTAAATACCACTGTAACGGGTATCCCACCTATTATATTAATTACAATCAATTCACACATAACTTATATCCTATATCACCCAGTAAATTTTATTTAATATTTGTTTATGCAAATATACTAACGAAATTAAGAAACCTAATTATTCTCCCATTTTATTTTTCTGTTGTTAACTTTACGATAGAACATTGTAAAGTAGCAGGCAAGACACCAAATATTGTAAGTTCCCATGGAAACTAGACGAGATACAATATTAATAACCCTCTAAAATCCTTCATTGATTACTTAAAAGCCACAATGTTACTCAAATAACACATTAGAGTTTCAAAATCTTTATATATAAATTTATTCTGTGCGTGTGTATGTCACTGAACTCCTCCTAAACGGCTGGACCGATTTTAATAAAACTTTGTGTGCGTGTTCCAGTGGATCCGATAATGGTTTAGATTCACAATTGGACCCGGTAGGTGGCGTTGCGGTTGACTGTTAGGATTTTTTTTATTATTAAGGCAGGACAACGTCCGCCAGGTTCGCTAGTATGCATATAAAAAGGTACAATGTTATAACTATATATCGTTATTTAACTACGCTTATAATAAAAACCCTGATTGTTAGTATATAATTAACAAAGAAAAAGTAAAAATCCAACATAACCTTACCTGCATTAAATTGATGACGTAAGTAATTCGAACTCAATACTTGATTGTTCCCATCTATAAACAAAATAACTATTAAGCCAAAAAAGCTTTATATCATGTTGTGCATACAATAACATATGTAAAAAGTAGTGTTTCAAATATATTGATAATTAAAATGTACTATCATTTCATACAGACCTGTAAACCTTTCTTTTCCCCGTATCTGACTCTGATTCGTTTAGCTAAAGGAGGTGTGAAAAGTTCAGGGTCGGGGTATAATTTACCAGCTCTCTCCCAAGGTTGTTGCTGACGCCATAGAGATATTACAGATGCGACTACTAACACCCAAACGAAGCCAATCTGTCAAAATGATAATTTCTTATCGTGTCTATTTATAGTAAACATAATATTTTTTTTTTTATGTTTAAATTAAAACATATGAGTCGTTATATTTCAAAATAAGTTAAATCCAATTTTAGGCGATCCTAATATATCGCGTTAGTCCATAAGATCTTCAAATTTCTTACAAGTAAGATATGAAGATTGTAAACGCAGGTTGTAATTGTGAACAAAACGGTTTAATAATTCGGCGGGATACTTTTCTGGTGATCGCTAAGAATGCACAACGGTCGGAAAGATATGGGGAAAAAATAAACTCACCTTTCGGCTGTTATCGGCCTCCTCTTGTTTCACTAACACTTCGGTTCGCACCTTTCACCTCTACTCTCTAATTATATTAATGAATGTTTATAATGTAATTTATTATTAATAGTCAATCACAGAGACGTGCGCCGTAGTCATTATGTATTTGGACTGACTTAAGCACCGGAGAGGGGGTTGGGGGGAGGAAATATGACACTTGATGGATTTAAAGAAGGACGGATAATACCGTTGTACATTGCAATGCTTCTTAACCATTTTAGCCTAAACAAAGATAATAAAAAAAACTAAAAACCTTATGAACGGCAAAATTTAAATTTCGTTCACGGTGTATATAAACTGGATATCTTAAAAAAATAAACACGTTATATGAACGATTAACATTAGCTTAGCAAATTTTGAAATGTAACGATGCATAATATCAACATTAATTTATGAACAATTTGTTGTTAGCTACTTTTGCATGTTGTGTTTTAATAACTCCGGTAATAAAACAATATCTCACCAAACTGGTCCACATATAGGAAATCTTATACAAATAAAAATAATCACTGGGATTAGTAATGGCTGCAGGAGTTGGCTGTGTTACATTGAAACTACAACCCTCAACGCTTAATGGTAATTTCACTGGAGATGGCCGCGGACCGCCGAAGCTTATCCATAAAGTAAAAACCATCCCGGTTAATAAACCAACGGATACTCCCTGAAAACCACAAAACTCATATTACATAATGTTAAAGAGTAAAGTAATATACCATACTTGCATTTATAAGTATGTTTGAAATTATATCCATACAGGGCTGAAGCTAGAGTCGAATTTGAGGTAGGGCAGAAGTAAATAATTTATCATATTTGATCTGCCCTTGAATGTCAAACTGTGGTATCTTCGGAAAAGTTTAAATACCTACGGTACAATTTTTGATATCTCAAACTATGAACAAACAATACAATTATTCAATTAATAATTGATCTTAGTTATCGGTATTTTTAAGGTAGAACATTGTGATTTCAAGGTAGGGCGCTGCCCTACAATGCCCCTCCCCCCTAGCTACGGCCGTGTATCCATATAAATAATAATTCATACGTAACAGAAGCCGAAGAAAAGAAAACAGAAGAAAACAAAAGCCGCGAGGATTTTCTACTTACAAATCTTAGACCCAATTCAAATTTGACAATTTAAGTCTAACAATATGTTTCTTAACTAATTATGGAATGTAGCATCTAATAAAATTACCCTTTCATTTGCATAAGTAGTGAACATGCCAAGAGTGAATACCCCTAATAACGGGCCACCGACTGCCCCGAATATTGTTATCGCCGCTTGCAGAACTCCTCCCAAATACTCAGCAAAGAAAGCGAGTCCCAAAAACGTGAAACCGTACGTACACGCTGCTAGCTTCGTTAACCAAGGCACGTATGAGGATGGAATTTGACACCACCTAAAAGTCAACAACAATGTAACATAATATTTAAAAATACGTTACAAGAATAAATACTCCAGAATAAATAAATAAAATGTACAATAAAAATTAAGCCAACACTAAAAAGCGAAGAATAACTAAACTAAACACTGCTAAAATACTGCGTTTACGATAAAACCTCACCAAGAAAATCATAAAGCATATCCTCGAATAACATTTAATAATGAAACCATCATTAAAATCAGTTCACTCTTTTAAAACTTATTGTAATTTTAATGACAACGCGCCTTACGTACGAGAGAAAAGTAAATAAGTTAATGCACCTAATACATTCCATTGTTTTTGTAGTCACTGTTTTTTGACATTCGGTTCCACGCGGACGGAGTCGCGGGTAATGCTAGTTTAAAATAACTAATGAAAAATTATTTTTTAAATGAAAAAGTTACAAAATGTTTTTCTCCTAGACATAATGACGTATGTGTAACGAAATCAAAAGTCACATACCCGTTTCGATATAACCAAACGGTTTTTTTTATAATAACTATTTTGTAATAAAATATTGCAAGTTTTTCTTACTTGTCATGTACGAAAGTAAATATGCATGTGTTTTAAAATAAACTTTGTTTTTGTTTCAACATTAAATATTTAATGTATAGGTTACTTCGTTTGCATATCACATAGATGAAATAATGGATACATTTTCTAGAGTTGTATTTTTTATATAAATGTGAACATATCACCATTTGAAAACTATTTTATAGATAATACACCTACAATCTCACCTATCGACATAATCCGTAAGAGTGACAGCGGCAAGTGCATTACAAGATGCAGATATAGTGGACAGGGAGGCACTGAATATTCCTGCCACGAAAAGTCCGGGGAGTCCAGGGATAAATCCCATAGCATCTACTACGTAGTAAGGCATCAATTGATCAATCTAAAATGTTGAAAAACAAATAAGTTGCATACATTATGTTCTTGATGGTATTCGTAGTAACAATCAAATAATTAAAAATAATCAGGCTACATCATAAGCTGACATTTAGCTTATAACCGAATAATAATAATATTAGAATTCCTTTAGAACCATTCATTGATATTAAAAAAAAAGATTCGAATATGAAATGGGTTATTTTTGTAATATTGCCTTCCACCCATTTTATTAATTTTGTTACTCACTAAGTTATTATATAAAAAATGTTGAGATGTTTTTATTTCATATATTAGGTATTAAAATAGAGGTAAATTTTAATTGTTAAGTAATATATTAATTTCAGACAAATGTTAAAATATTAAAGAAAAATGCTGTAAATATAAACGTGACGTAAATATCACATAATCAAAATCTTACCGAACTAATTCCATTTGAAGTTAGTGGATCGCAGTCTTTGTAAACCGCGTACATACCAAGGCCACTGATACAAGTAAGTATGCTTAAAATTGACAGTACAGGCCAACTCCACCAGAGGCATTTTTGCGAACGTCCCAGTGTACTAACTGTCAGCAGTCGTTGCACCTAAAAAAATATTATAAAAATACCATGTGAATGTTTTGTTCCTAATAGAACAGTACAGAACAGTTGTGTTAAAAGCTCCTTTACAAGAACCAATATTAGAATCTGTAAAAAAATGAAGTAACATAAAAAAGGTAAATAAGACACTGACTAAATCTTAAATGGGATATTAAAAATACGAAAATTATTTTCAGACTAGCTGTACCCGCAGCTCCACACGCGTTTTTTAAATTGTATTAAAGAGATATAAAATTGTGAGACCATGTACAATTATAGAAATACTTTCTAAAAACAATTGTAAGTACAACACGCACGCCATTTGCAACATGTAACGTACACAATGAATATATAAATACTAACAGTGTGTCAAATGAAGTTTATCATCAGCAACATATTTGGAACCTTAACCCACCACATAACTACCTCAGTACTCACTTACACTATATAAGTAATTAATAAAACAATGACTTTTTTTTATGTCATTACTGGCAAACGAACTTGTGGGTCACCTGATGTTAAGTGATCATCACAGTCCATGGACACTAACAACACCTGGAGAGTCGAAAGTGCGTTGCCAGCCTGTGTTTGGGAGAAAGGGAGTGAGGGGGAGAGGAGAGGGGAAGGGAGAAGGGTCTGTGGCGTTCTCACTGACCGAACGAAACGCAACAATGCAAGCACTGTTACTTCACATCGGTTTTCTATGAGAGGGTGGTACTACCCCAGACGAGCCGACCCATTCATGCTGAAACCAATAATACCTTTGGCCTGGTTCTTCCACTCTTAAAGATGTTATTATGATGATATAATATGCCCATATTGTCAATAACTAATACGTTTATGGTCTTTTTATTTTATCTTTTTAGAAAGACCCTTTCTATTTTCAAAATTACTGTTAATAATTATAATGTTGAATTGTATACAATGAATGATCCGACGTCTTGAAATTTTGCATAAATATAAATCAAGATATAAAACTTTATATCTGTCTAAGCAGTATTTAATATTCGACAATTTAAATAGTGCTCATTGACTTGGATACAATATTATTATATGTTACTATGATTGTTGAGTTATGTAGACGAAAGCGCGGTAAATAAAGCAAAATGAACGAAAAGATTTAAATTACATACATACATAGATACAGATATATGAATTTCAATTATATTTATTCTTGTAGCTGGACTCTACAACGCACATCTTATGCACATGTTTACAGTGAACAAGATATTTTTGCTAAATTTCATGCGGACAAAGTCGCGGGTAACGGCTAGTCTAAAATAGAATAACACAAATTACTTCCTATAAGGGCAGCTATCTGCCAATGAAAGTCCCGTGAAAATTGATCAAACCGTTTTGAAGATAACGTTACGGGCGAAGCCACGGTTGACAGCTAGTATAAATTAAAATTGCTTAAATTACTTTTTGTAGGGTCAGCTATCTGCCAGTGAAAGTTTTGTAAAGATCGCTTCAACGGTTTTGGAGATAGCACTGCAGACGAAGCCGCGGTTAATAGCTAGTCTAATTTAAAGTAGCCGAAGTAACCCGCTGTTTTTTTTTCTATCTGCCAGTGAAATTCCCGTGAAAATCAGTCCAGCCGTTTCGGCGATTACCCGGAATAAACAGACCGATAAAAAAAATTAAAATTGCATTTTTGTTATCAGTTACGTCTATACTTTCACACCCAATCAGTAAAAAAGTGTTATTTTGATATTACATACAGACACTTCATTTTTATTATATGTATAAATAAGAAAAAAAATTACAAGAATCTATCACAATAATTACACCATAAAACGATAATTAACCTTTTGTACTACACTATACAGCAATTGGTGTAAACGTGTTACACTGGACAAAACTTATTTACTAAATATATGCGGATATAGTCACGGGGAAAGCTATAGTTGTTTATAGGTAACGGTGCAAAGCTTTAAACAGGGAAGGAACATACCGCACCTATAAATGTATTTAAAACTAAGTGACCCCGCGAAATTCGTTTCGCCTTAATGTGATTTTTTTTCTTAGCCCGCCTTAGTAAATGCATACGAACATATGAAACATTTTTCTATGCTACTCCATAGAGACTGTTCGCTTTTCCGGAATACAAACTGAGAAAGCAAATTGCAGTAAAATGGCAAAATTACATGCGTCAACACCAAAATGAAAAAAAATCATCGTAATTACGGATGCGTTCAAGTTGCTAGTTGCAAATTTGAAGTTGTGTTCACAATTATAGATAAAGAAAACTGATTTGTATGTTTTCCATGAACTTTTTCCAATTTTTCTCTCCATAAAAATCTTCTTCAGAGTTCAAGGAATAAATCAAATCAAAAATTACTCGAATTGGACCAGCCGTCTTCGAGTTTTGCGCTTAGCAACATATTTTGCGATTCATTATTATTTATATAGATAACATTTCTGTAATAGTATATTTTCTTACATTTTTACGTTTCTTAATCTACAATTTGAAAAGCTTTGAATTAGCTATTATCATGACATCAAAGGATATTCGTGACAGACGGACGACGTATGGTGACAAATTTCATAAGTATTATTACCTAAAGATAAGGTTGACAATTTGAGTAGATATGACAATCCTAAAAGTATTACAATGAAGTGGCATATATATAATTTTGTAGTGTGATATAACTTCAAATAAAGCGTTTCTAATAAAATATTTATCGCAATAAATAAAATGCATGAATGGTATTTCTATATTGTCTGTTTATATCTTCGTCTAATATATAAAAAAAGTTAGTGGGTTTTTCTATCCATTCGCATATTATGCATCCAATCGAGTTGAAATTTTACACAGCTGTTAGCAGTATTTGCGCGATGGGAACTAACATAATACCATCAACGTACAATACAGTGTGAATAAAATGAATAATTATTAATTTTCTTATGTGATATGTACATAAAGAAAGTATAACCTGCGTATGGTTAACTGCATACATCGATAAATAAGTGACCATGCCTCCTATTAATAAAGACCACCACGTGTGCCGTTCAGTTGGATCCAAACTGTAACTAAGCAACAATTATATTTGTACAGCAAATGCATATAATTTTTATTAGGTTTATATTACCAACTAGTAGAATTAGATAATAGGTTAAAACAAGTGTAATATTTATATGATGATCGCAAATTCGCTGTGTTTACATTCTTCAACATTTTATCGGAAATCACGAATATTTAATTATTTACATTCAATTAGTATCACTGTCAGCTAATGGTAATCATACACCAAGGAAAACTTGCATCCTTGGGAAATATTCTCATAATAATATCATGTATGTGGAAAAGTACAAAATGGCTGATGATTAAGCACATCATGTATTGTAAAAAATACAGAATTGCAGGTTTCTTTGCCTTTGAAGTCGCAGATATGTAGTGCGATGGCGTGTATATTAATTAGGTCGTAATTTCTTTGCTAAGAGCCATTTACACAGTTCTGGGATATTGAGAGACTGTTGTTATATTTAATTTCAAATAATTATCATTCTGAACTTTAGTAAAAATATAAAATAAGGCATATTATTTAAATTAATGAATAGGTCGTTGATTCCATAAATATTTTCTTTTATCATTTTGTCTAAAAATAAACAAATAAATTCTGACTTTATTAGAACAGTACAAAGGAACTACTTACTTGGAAAAGTCTAACCGTCCTCTTTCTTTGCCAATAATAAATATCTCATCAAAACCACCAACTTGGATCGCACTGTATATAACAACGCAAAACACAGCCATGAACATAAGAAAAGACTGTAGGACGTCTGTAAACAAAACTGCTTTCATCCCACCTAAAGTAGAGTAGAAAGTACATACTAAACCAACAACGAGTATTGAAATCAGTCTATCCAGACCAGTCACAGACTCTAGTACTATCGCCGGAGCATAGAGTACGATACCGTTATATAAAACCATTTGCAAGGTGTAGGTCAATGATGCCAACATTCGTATTTGCGGCCCAAACCTTAGCTCCAAATATTCATAGGTGCTGGTCTTTTGAAGACCAAAAAATACTGGTAAATATAAATAACATGCTATTGGTGTAGCTATACCATAAGCTGCATTTATTACAACAAATTGCATCCCGTAATAATAAACTTCTGAAGATACCCCTACTAAAGTAATTGCGGACATGAATGAAGCCATCAGTGATACTGCTACGGGAAATATTGACATGTTTCGATCAGCCAAGAGGTACTCCTAAAACAAAAAAATGTTTTCATTATATTTAGCTGTCAGAACATGGGTGTAGATACCTACTTAGGTGTACATTAACACTTTTAGGTGTTAATTAATCTTATGTATTAAATAAAAAAGAAGAAAGTATTCTAATCATAGAGGATAGCATTGCTCAACATTAGTTCTGTAGTGTGCCGTCACAGAAAAATCCTAGTGATTACGCGACAGCTAGAACAATGTTGAAAACCTTGCAGTCAACCAAAAGTCTCAATTTACGCGACTTATCCTGCTGTTATCCGTCTAATACATAGGGTTTTCATTTTATCATATAAAGCCTAGCTTCGTGAGATTTTAAGGATCCACATTTCGTAAAATGATAAACAAAACACTTTTTACACGTTCGATTATATTTATTTACACCGCATAGCATGGGTTCCGCCATGTCTACCGTATTCTATAATATTTCGAATAATGCAACACTTAATTAATTGAATATTATATTTGTAAGCTGTGTTATACCTCGTTTGTTTTCTGTTTACCGCCACTGAAACGGAAATAGAGTCCAATGGCACTTGAGGCGGCCATAGTCGCCGCCATTATTTTATAGTCCCATATTCCAAATACAGTTTGTACCATTTTTATCTGTAATTAAATACATATCTGCACATTATTCGTCTGTTAGAATTATGTTAATGGTGGTTACTGCAAACACTTCCCGTATTTTTCTAACAACGTAAATCATCTGATTGCTGTTCTCAGAAATAGAGATACATTTTTTTGCTATAACTTCGAAGCACTTCTATTAGTATTTTTTTCAGTTGCGAAAGTTCGAAATAATAAAATAAAAAATAAATCGTACATCTTATAAATTCTTGAAGAGTACACCCCAAAAATTAAATATTCTGGTCATATAACTATTTTAAAAAAAACATGCGTTTAAAAATCAAAAAGTATAACAATACTCTAGATAAGTTAGGGTTTTTAATCATTTAGAGCTGAAAAATAACAAACTTATCAAGTCTGGCTTTAAACTTTATATTGAAAAGGTAGAGTTTAACTGTATAAAAACTTAACATATTATATTAGAAACATGTGAAAACGGACGTATAATTACAATTATCCCAGTTTTACAACCCTAGAAGCTGAAACTATTTCCAGTGGCCTAGATATATGCAACCTGTTTGCCAAGCATTTTTCGCTACTATCAAATGTTAGTGTTTCTTTTTCTTCTCACACTAACTGAACTTGATTGAAGTATTCCAAATTGTATTTATTTAAATTGCATACACTCTGTTGATATTTTTGGATGGGATACACTCTATAGAATACCGAATATAAATTATGCTGATCTTTAAATATAAATTATAGATAACTGATAAATAAATTAAGAAAACAATCAGTAAAATATCAATCCCATGTTAATTAATTTTCCGAAATTCACGTACATTTGTTTAAAGATAATTATTTATTAACACCAAGAGCTGATTATAAAAGAAACATTATTCGGAAACCGGATTGACTGAGAAATTTTATGAGAACTTTAGCGCTAATTGTCATGACCGGCAAATCACGACATGTCTACAATTCTGTAGTATATTATACCTTATTATATAAATAATATAGTAAATCCAATAATATAAATATTAATACTCACGTTGTCTGTCCACGACCTTGCAGGTAACAACGAAAGTTTTTACTTCCTATAAGCCTATCACCAGCCCGCGTAGCCCTAAATAAATTCTTCATACAGTATAGAAACCAAAAGGCAACTCTACATGTAATAAATTAATTTTAATTAGAATCTTTCAAGTATGTCAAATCACCAATCCTCGTGTTATACAAAATAACATCATATCTTTATATATATACTGAGGTATCAATCTAACAATCGTATCAACAATAGTTCTGCTCGGATGCGATCGTCTGTCTGTGTAAAACTGTAGATACAGAACTGGATTTAGAAGGATTATTTCTCTTGAGAACTTCATCATATGATCGCTTTTTGAACAATTCAAGTGTTCGCAGCGCTTTAAAGAAATACAATTTTTTTATTGTTTTAACATTATGATTTTTGATTTTTGGTTGACGTATAATTATTAAAAATTACAGATATTGTTGAACTATCAAATTTTAAGACAAAATTCTTTTCTATTTTACTCCTACTTTTCCTTCTCAATTATTTGTATAGCTAATTCGTAAATAACTATATTAATCGATGTATAATAAATGATTGATTAGAGATGTTCAAATAAATATAGGAATTTATTTGATATTTTCGGTTATAAAAACATCTATATGCTCAACTATTTTTATTTTATCATCGGGGGAAAACGAACTGGTGTATTACGTAAGTGGTCACCGCCGTCCATAGGCACTAGCAACATCAGGGGAGTCGTAAGTGGGTTGGGGGCCTACAGTTTCGTTCGTTAAAATGAACACTACTTTTTTTATGGAATTACTAATTATTTAAAATGTCAGTCCTAACTAATATTATAAATGCGAGTGTGAGTTTCTTCGTTACGATCAAATACTCGATAGATAAACGTAAAATTCGACACACACGTTGCTAGGATTATAGAAAAGGATATAGCGTATTTTAATATCGTAGGGTTGGTATCTATTTCGCAGAGTAGGTTAAATCTATATTAAAACGTGTGAAACCGCGG
The DNA here is from genome assembly GCA_015888305.1 of Antheraea pernyi. Lineage (NCBI taxonomy): Eukaryota > Metazoa > Arthropoda > Insecta > Lepidoptera > Saturniidae > Antheraea > Antheraea pernyi. The sequence continues at coordinate 48,964 of MU160661.1, read as the reverse complement.
GCAACAAGTATATTATAATTTATTTGTTAAACTTCAATAGTATATACCACATTGTTGTTTTCTTTATATGTCCTTTGTATGACCCATCTCCCCTCCCCTCCCCACTCCTCTCCCCACTGCCCATTCCTCACAAGAACAGGATGGCAACGCATTTGCGTCTTCTCTGGTGTTGTTAGTGTCTATGGACGGTGGTGATCACATATCATTAGGTGACACACCAGTTCGTGTGCATTCTATGACATTAAAAAAAAAAGAATCAATTTTCATTATATTTTTATTGTACACTTGCACTTAATGAAATTATTGCAGGATTTTATTAGTATCCACTTCATAGAAATCTCAAAGGTGCCGTGGTGGTACATCTTGACGTAGTGAAGAAATGCTTCGTGGAATTATTTTAAACTATAATTAACTAGAATTACACTAGAACAATATTTGAACCAAAAGCCGGGAATATGCCCGATAGTGTAACTAAGAATAAAGTATGAAAAGTATTTAAGACTTCCAAAATGTATAAATGAATATATTAATACCTTGCGGTATCCTCGTATCACCCTCAACGCCACGGTACGCTGCGCAGCTCGCAGCGCACGGATATTTGTGGCGTTGAGGGCGTCGACCCACAACGGTGCCCCGTAGGCGGCCATGGACCGGACGACCCCCATATAGAGGCGACGGCAGACGGCGCCCGGCCCCCCCGTGTTGGGGAGGAGTCGTCCGAGCGCCGCTGCCGCCTTGACTATGCGAGGTCCGAGCCCCTTGAAGGGGGGCTCGAACCGCCAGCGTCCGTCCAGGGTGAGGCCCAGATACTTCATCTGGGTCCCCACCCTGACACGGACACCCTCCACATATATGTGGGCCCCTGGAGGCGGCCCTCGCCGAGGCCCATGGAACATTAGGGCGTCGGTTTTATCGAGGGCCACCTCGAGGCCCAGCCTTCTGATGCGCCCGACCACGAGAGTCACGGCCTCCGTGGCCAGGCGCAACAGCTCTTTTATTTCCCCCCCACGGGCCACGACTAAGGTGTCATCCGCGTAGCAAATAAGGCGCGCTCCAGAAG
>MU160661.1:0-46467 GCA_015888305.1 Antheraea pernyi | reverse complement strand
CCCGGCCCCCCCGTGTTGGGGAGGAGTCGTCCGAGCGCCGCTGCCGCCTTGACTATGCGCGGTCCGAGCCCCTTGAAGTGGGGCTCGAACCGCCAGCGTCCGTCCAGGGTGAGGCCCAGATACTTCATCTGGGTCCCCACCCTGACACGGACACCCTCCACATATATGTGGGCCCCTGGAGGCGGCCCTCGCCGAGGCCCATGGAACATTAGGGCGTCGGTTTTATCGAGGGCCACCTCGAGGCCCAGCCTTCTGATGCGCCCGACCACGAGAGTCACGGCCTCCGTGGCCAGGCGCAACAGCTCTTTTATTTCCCCCCCACGGGCCACGACTAAGGTGTCATCCGCGTAGCAAATAGGGTGTCGGTTTTTCGTGTCTCATAATTTTTCCCTAACGCGCCAAAAGAAGTATAACTTCAATATAGGAATAATTTAAAAATGGTATATCATATATTAATTACAAAAAAACACTGGGTAAGAAATGATATAAATTCAGTAATATAATTAGCAGATTTATGAAAGTCTACATTAAAATCACACGGATGATTTTAGATATTAACATATTATGAAAATTAACGCGTCAACTTTTACTAATCCGCTAATAATACTTACTCCACTCAGAAATTTAAACTACCTATCAAAAATGCAGCCAGATCAGAAAAATTAAACCAAAATAAATATGCATGTTCTCCATCCTAACCAACCATACTTACATATGTTGGATTATACTTGTGTAAATTCTATCAACACACACATGCGTAAATATGCACATTTCTTGGCAACTAAGTACACAGTTACGTGTCATGCTGCTTCAACTGAGCAGAGTGTTACTACAATCGTATCTTAATATTGCACGGCATCATTCCAAATAAAAGTAGATTAAATTGCATCAAACTTGTTGTAAATAAAACGATTATTATTAACAGTAGAATTGTCTCTTATATTATCTCTTACACAATGTCAATTAACATTAGATAACTAAGTACATTAAGTTAATGTGGAACAGCGATAAAAAAACAGAACGTCAACAATATCGAAATATATATTACACATGCAAAATCACAACGAATTAATTCCACTTGTTTCTGAAGTATATATTATGAAAAGAAAATTGTTTCCACTATTATAAAGATCCAGCTGATATCAATAATAATCGAAGAATAGCAATACCATCCACTTATATTACGAATGTTAATAATATTATTTATTATAACTATCTTCCAAAGCGTTAATCTTACGTTAATCTTCAACTTTATTCCACTTCAATAGTTCACACTGAAACGTATCAAAAATATTGAACACATTTATTGTTAACGCAGAAACATTATACAATTAATTTCATAATTAGTATATATGCTATTAACCAGTACATATATTTCTATATAATTTAAAAAAAAGCAGTATCTTCGTCCGTTCACCAGATCTCCGATTACCTCCATATTAAATTTAATTGTGATCGGTTCAAAGGCTCAGTCGTAAAAAGCTAAGAATCAGTATTAATGTTGGTGGAGCCACGCTGAAACTATTACTGGTTTCAGCACGAATGGGTCGGCTCGCTCAGGGTAGTACCACCCTCTCATAGAAAACCGACGTGAAGTAACAGCGCTTGCATTGTTGCGTTTCGTTCGGTCAGTGAGAGCGCCGGAGGCCCACCTTGCCTCTCCTAATCCTTCCCCCCAAAGAGTGGCAACGCACTTGCGACTCCTCTGGTGTTGTTTGTGCCCATGGACGGTGGTGATCACTTAAGATCAGGTGACCCATCTGTTCGCTGTGGTGATCACTTAACATCAGGTGACCCACCCATCTGTTCGTTAGCCATCTATGACATAAAAAAAAGAAAAAAAAATAAGAGTTATTTTCGCGATGTTAATATGAATGGATTAGTCTAGATAACATGCTTCGTCGACACCATTAGTTTCTTTTTTTGCTTTTTATTTTAATAACAAATCGCAGAAATTTGAATTAATTTGTCATTAGTCGGCCATCTACAAAGTTGCATATTATCAGTTTCATTGAATACAAATTTGAGGAATTTGAAAACTCAATCATCTGTATATTAATTAATAAATGAACGAAATAATATTTCAGTTTTTTTAATAATACATGAGATTTTGAATCCTTGACAATATTTTTATCGAAGCACGATACTGTCTTCTAACAAATAATAAGTGCAAAGCAACCATCGAGATATCTGTTACCACTGTTAAGCCGACCTGCAAGCCTCTCAAGAGTTGAGTATATGTACTAGCTAGTTTCGAAATGTGACAAAACCAAGGGAGCATCACCGATCCCGGACCTCTACATGTATAAGCAAGTACGCCACTATGACGAGTGTTACAGTTGGTGTCTGGTGGTCACGATTACCTTAAGACACAATGGCATCCAATCTCTCAAAAATTATTTAACATCTGTTTATGCAAACGCTAAATAAATTAAGACACCTAATTATGATCCTATATTTTATTAACCGACTTTAAAAAAGAAGAGGTTCTCAATATGGTTGTATTTTTTCTAATGTTTGTTACCTCGGAACATCATCACCTATAGAGTAATTTGGAAAATTCTATTTTTATTGGAAATTGGATATTTAAGGGAGGTCCCACTTTAATGTAATCACGAGTGGTCACTGAATTACGGTAACATCAAAGAACTCCTCAAAATTAAATAAAAATATAGTGATTGAGATATTGATAGGCATATGACCAATCAAGACTAGGTACGGCAGACGAGGGGAGGCAGCCGGTGTGTACCCGGTCTGTCCCTCTATAGGTAGGAGCCCGGCGGCCACCTTCCGCCGGGCGGACCGTGGGGGCGGCTCTACAAGGTTGATTAGCTTGGACGATCCCTTGCCGCCCCCACAAAACGGTCTGTCGGTACACCGTGGGGTTTTAGTCCGTGCGACTCGGAGATAACCCACCCTCTCCCCCGGGAGGGTGAGGTAACCATAAGAGATTTCCCCACTTTAAAAAAAAGGCACTTGACCATGGCCAAAAACATTCTAGTGATTGTTAGTTTTTTAGGTCGTTTCTTGTCTTTGTTAATTATTTATTATCATTCTGTTAATAATTTTATGATGGAATATTATATAGTTAACATGCTAGATACTAAATAATTTAAACACTGTAAGTTAACATGAAAACAATGTAAGATACAATATTAATAACTCTCTAAAATCCGGTGTTAATTATTTCGATTAAAAGCATGCATGTTAGATACTCAAATATGACGACAGTTTTAAAATATGCTTTACGCGAATATAAAATGATATAAATATTGTTATTTACATGTACAATACAAAAGCAAATCGTTAGTATATAATTAGTAAAAAAAATCCCAACATACCAACCTTATCTGCATCAGATTGATGACGGCTATAATTCGAACTCAAGACTTGATTGTTCCCATCTACAAACAAACTAACTACTAAGCCAGTAATATCAAAATGTCACAAATATATTTATATACATATGACTATATGTAGTTATGAATTTCTTTTAAATAAACGTATAAAAATATTGCACAAATATATAGCAAAATAGAAAATAGTTAATTACTGAAGAGCTTTATTGCGTGATGTGCATATAAAACGATACACAAATATTAGATTTTTTTTTTAATTTATCGATAATTGAAATTGTGCAATCGAGGATGCGATAAATAATATTTAAAAACAAGTATTAGGCTATATCAAAACATAAGCTATTTCATACAGACCTGGAAGTCTTTCTTTTCCCGGAATTTGGCTCTGAGTCGTTTAGCTAGAGGTGGTGTGAAAAGTTCTGGGTCGGGGTATAATTTACCAGCTCTCTCCCAAGGTTGTTGCTGACGCCATAGAGATATTACAGATGCGACTACTAACACCCAAACGAAGCCAATCTGTCAAAATGATTCATTTTATTACTACTTTCATACCCATTCATAGTAACAATCTAATACTTCAGTATTATAGTACAGTCTAAAAAGATACATAAATTTTATAAAAAAATGTGATCAAAGTTAAATATACAGCATTATTAATTTAGGACGAAATAATAAGGAACTTACACCAAAAATTATTATGAGATATGTTATTAATAATTCAATAACAATAGTTATATAAAGTTATTTATATAATAATTTTAACATTATTATTAATTTTAAGAAAAAAATAAATTATAAGTTATGTAAATTGGAACGTCATTTTAAACACAATGCGACGTCACTCGTACGACGTCGACATACCTAAGCCAATAGTTGACAGTGACTTACGAGAGTACAAAATTATTGCATAGGATTTATAAAACGGAAAAGTTTTATTAAAACAAACTCATGAAACGATGACTTTTATAAGAATAGCTTAAGTCGAAATAATCTCAAAAAATATTTCAGAGTGAGTGATATCGTCCTGTGAAGACTTTCATACGCTTTTATCTATGTTTAGACTTTTGGGACACGGTTAATAATAAATTACCAGGAAACTCGAAAATTGATAGCTACATACTTTTTCTTATTCGCGAATTTATTTTCGCATGAACTTTTAAAAAACAAATTTTGATTTACAATAATTCATTATTTTGTGCATATGTTTTATTTTAGTTATTTTTATCTAAGCCTCAAATCTCCATACTACACTAAAAACTAAAATTTGTGCAAGTTCTTTGTTATAATCTACGTTTTCATGTTCTCTCTTGATAACTCCGGTAATAAAACTATATCTCACCAGACTGGTCCACATATAGGAAATCCTATACAAATAGAAATAATCACTGGGATTAGTAAGAGCCGCAGGAGTTGGTTGTGTTACGTTGAAACTACAACCCTCAACGCTTAATGGTAATTTCACTGGAGAAGGCCGCGGACCGCCGAAGCTTATCCATAAAGTAAACGCCATTCCGGTTAATAAACCAATAGATACTCCCTGAAAATGACAAAATTCATAACATATAATCACAAATACTAAAGCAGTATACTATACTTGCATTCTTTATTATGTCCGAAAGTATATCCAAATAAATAATAATCCATACGTATTAATTTACTCCAACCACATACGAAAAACAGAAAACAAAAGTGAGGTTTTTCTAGTCACAAATTTTAGACCCAATTCAAATTTGACAATTTAATGCTAACAATATGTTACTTAACTAATTATGGAAGGTATATAGCGGTTAATAAAATTACCCTTTCATTTGCATAAGTGGTGAACATGCCAAGAGTGAATACTCCTAACAACGGGCCACCAACAGCCCCGAATATTGTCAGCGCGGCTGGGTCGGGGTATAATTTACCAGCTCTCTCCCAAGGTTGTTGCTGACGCCATAGAGATATTACAGATGCGACTACTAACACCCAAACGAAGCCAATCTGTCAAAATGATTCATTTTATTACTACTTTCATACCCATTCATAGTAACAATCTAATACTTTAGTATTATAGTGAAACCTAAATATATATGTATTTATATATTGTATAAAAAAATGTACATATGTTACACCAAAATTATTAAAATAAATTATGTTGTTAATAATCCAATAACAATAGTTATAAAAACTGATTTACTGAAAGATAAATTTAACATTATTATTATTTTTTAGGAAAAATGAAATTATGGAATGTCTTTTTGAACCATGTCCTCGTACCACCCATTGCTAGTTTCGTTAACCAAGGCACATATGAGGAAGGAATTTTGCACCATCTAAAAGTTAACAACAATACATCTTTAAAAATAAATACGAAACGAAAATAAACATTACATAATAAAATAAAAGGAAAATAGTGACATTAGAATTCCTTTCTCAATAGACTATTTTATACAAAAACCTTCGATCAACAATAACTAGATGTCGGGTCGGTGCGAAAAATACGTCTCGGTAAATAACAGCTCACTTGAAATGTGTGCCCTTATTTTGTTTAGTTTGTTTGAACCATAGCCAATGTAAGCCCGCCTCACATGCCGCAGTGTATTCAAAAGATGCAAAAATAATACCCGAAAAAGCAATTTAACGGCAGGGGTATCTTATTTTCGCTAAATACATGTTGAATAAATTATATTTATATTAAGCTTTAAACTAACAAATAATATCAAATTTTGAACAAAATTACCGATTTTAAACCTGTGATACAAATGTTGTGCCTCGCCACGCACAATAACGGGAAAACGTACTTTATTAATTACGTGTTAAGGTTGAATTCACACTAAATGTCGTTTATGTTGTCTTTTCATTTGTGAGGGGAGTAATTTATTGCTTTACGCGTTTTATCGTAAGTATTAGATAATATTTTGAACATTTGTGACTTTATTACTAGATGTTATGTTTGTAATTAGGTTGAACTTAAAACTGTTTTAAAACTTTTTTTCTCCCTTTCTTAGTAAACAAATAGCTACACATAAGTATATATGTACAAAAATTCTACAAGTTCAATATATGTTTATGTTAGTATCATAGTGCTTGACATCATTTTTCGACGTTCCGACATTTTACAGTACATATACATATATTCATACCGATGAAAAATAGTTTTGTTTACAATAGTGTGACGTCAATCCTACGACATGACAGGCATCATAGTTTTAGCGGGAATATTTAAAAATAATAATGAAAACAATTTTTAATGATAATTAAATTACGAAATATATTTATTTATGTAGACATAATAACATACAATTCAATTGAAACTGTTGTCAAAATATCTGTATACTTATTTTAATAAAACTATGCCGTAAGTTGCGATAATTTATGGGTGCGTGCGTCCTGCCCGACGCATATGACCCGCCTGCCTTCCAAATAGGAACCCACCATAGACTGGATATACCTAAGCCAATAGCTGACAGTCACTTACGATAGTACAAAGATATTGTATAGGATTAATAAAACGGAAAAAGCTTTATTAACTCATAAAACTTGATTTTTTTTATAAGTACGTCGAAATAATCACAAAACATCTCAAATTTGCGTAAGTATAGTAGTAAGTAAGTATAGTAAGTAGTAAAGTAAGTATAGTATAAGAGTGCGTAAATATCGTCCTATAAAGACTTTCAACTGTTGTTATCTGCTTAGGCTTTTGGGACACGATTAATAATAAATTACCAGGAAACTTGAAAATTGATAGGACATTTAGGAATAAAGCAATAGGTCAAGAGACTTGTTTTGAAGTTAGATATTTTTTCTTATTCGCGAATTCGTTTTCGCGCGAACTTTTAAAAGACAACATTTCAATTTGCTTCGATTGTTTAATAATTCATTAGTTTGTGCATATTTTAATTTCAGTTATTTTTATCTAAGCCTTAAATCTTTATACTACATTAAAAAGTTAAATTTGTACAAGTTTCCCTTTATAACCTACCTTTTCATGTTCTGTTTGACAACTTCGGTAATAAAACAATATCTCACCAGACTGGTCCACATATAGGAAATCCTATACAAATAGAAATAATCACTGGGATTAGTAAGAGCCGCAGGAGTTGGTTGTGTTACGTTGAAACTACAACCCTCAACGTTTAATGGTAATTTCACTGGAGAAGGCCGTGGACCGCCGAAGCTTATCCATAAAGTAAACGCCATTCCGGTTAATAAACCAATAGATACTCCCTGAAAATTATAAAAAATCATAATATATAATCACAAATACTAAAGCAGTATACTATATTATCAAATTGCATTCTTTATTATGTCCGAATGTATATCCATATAAATAATAATTCATTCATTCATTTACCCCAACCACATACGAAAAACAGAAAACATAAGTGAGGTTTTTCTAGTCACAAATTTTAGACCCATTTCAAATTTGACAATTTAATGCTAACAATATGTTTCTTAACTAATTATGGAAGGTATATAGCGGTTAATAAAATTACCCTTTCATTTGCATAAGTGGTGAACATGCCAAGAGTGAATACTCCTAACAACGGGCCACCAACAGCCCCGAATATTGTCAGCGCGGCTTGCAAAACTCCTCCCAAATACTCAGCAAGAAAAGCGAGTCCCAAAAACACGAAACCATACGTACACGCTGCTAGTTTCGTTAACCAAGGCACATATGAGGATGGAATTTTACACCATCTAAAAGTTAACAACAATGCATCTTTAAAAATAAATGAGAAACGAAAATAACCATTGCATTATAAATAGAAGGAAAATAATGACATTTGAACTCCTTTCTCTATAGATTATTTTATACAAAAACTGAATGTCGTTGCATGCTCTTCTTCTATTTTATTTTTAGCAATCAGTATTCTAGTAGACTATTACTGCCAAGTGAGTAACGATATTACAAGTTACATGATATAATTTCAACGAACTAACAAGATGGCGGCCATCTTGTTAGAACTTTCCTGGCAGTTTTTGTGGCAAGTCAGAATCCATGCTCCGTGGTATTATTTCCGAGTCACTCCACTTGTGCACAATAACCAAACTATATTACGTATATCACCACCAACATTACACAATATAGAGCCAAATAACACAAGATTATGGATAAATTATAAACACCACTATATGGTCTTCCAAGATCCCGCCAAAAATTCTACATGTTCAATATATGTTTATGTTAATAATAGTGCTTGACATCATTTAACGACGTTCCGACATTTTACATTATATATATTCATACCGAAGAAAAATAGTTTTGTTTACAATAGTGTGACGTCAATCCTACGACATGACAGGCATCATAGTTTTAGCGGGAATATTTAAAAATAATAATGAAAACTTTTTTTAATGATAATAATATTACGAAATATATTTTAATACAATTCAATTGAAACTATTGTCAAAATATCTGTACCCTTAATATAACCAAAAAGAAATGAGGCTTTTTATAGAACTATTTCGTAATAAAATATTGCAAGTTGTTCTTAGGCGATGTTTATATAGTTAAATCTTTATTAAAGTATAATTAATCAATAAATCCTAACATTAAATACCCATTGTCGAAGCAAAAACAAAGTCATAAATAACATTTATTGATTAATTATACTTTAATAAAGATTTAACTATATAAACATCGCCTAGTTTTTGCTTCGACAATGGGTATTTAATGTTAGGTTATTGACTTTTGCATATCAAATAAAACAAATAGTGATTACACTTTCTATATACAGTCGTATTTTTTATTATATAAATTATGTTCAAAGTATAGAAAATCTGTTGTCTATATTCTATATCTGTAATCATAAGTCTATAATCTCACCTATCGATATAGTCCATAAGAGTGACAGCTGCAAGTGCATTACAAGATGCAGATATAGTAGACAGGGAGGCACTGAATATTCCTGCCACAAAAAGTCCGGGAAGCCCAGGGACAAATCTCATAGCATCTACTACGTAGTAAGGCATTAGTTGATCAATCTAAAAATGTTGAAAAACATAATAAATCAACAACACGATTCCCTATCAGATCTGAATGTAGGCATCTTTCTAAAACAAACAAATTACAATTAATTACATACATTATTATATGTTATTGATCTTATTGGTAACAAGTTCAAATAATAATTCAAAATGATAAGGCTACGTAGTAAACGCTGATATTTGTATCTTAATTGTGTTATAATATCTAATAATTTATATTTCAATTGAAATAGCGTTCGCGCCATATTTTATGATTAATAATAACTGTATTCGAAAAGGAAATAGAATATTTGTAATTTGCTCTTTCCTGACTTTTATTGAAGTTATACCTCTTTTGACGCGTTAGGGAAAAATGATGAGAGTAAATTTTTACGCACCGTCACGAAAAACCGACACCCTAAAGTTAGCTATAGTCAACATGTTGTTTCTTTATATTTGTTGTTTGTATTATTTTGTATTATAACTTTCAATATATTAAATCCTTTTTTGAAATGAAACTTCTTCATCGACGTAGGAAACAATTTTAGAGCATCTAAAAACGTATGTAACGTTTTTCGGTTACGCGCCATCTTAATTTCTGTACATTTTTCCGTTACGTGCCGTGTTATGTTTATTTCTAAAGGTGCGCTCACAATGATCAGATTCCGTGGAATGTAAACCATATATTTCATATTTCAGTTATCATAAGCCATTAATTTCAAAAATATATAATAACGATAACAATAATAGTAATAATTCTATTATAATTAATGAAATATAATTGATGAAATGCTATTATAATCTTAGTAACAATAAGGTAAAATAATTGAATTATTTGTATCCATGTTTATAATAATAAAAACCTTTTGCTTAAACTTCATCTAATTTGGCTTTATTTAACCAATTTCTATAAAGTTGTAAATATAGTACATCATGCTGTGTTCCTATATAAGTATCGTGCAGATAAGCTTGTGTTATGGTTATTACAATTACTGTAAATCTCTGACAGTAATTTTCATTTCATGATTTTAATCGTCGTTAATAAAATCGTTATTAAAAGTAATATGTTAATTGTGGAAAATGTTGTGTTTTATTACAATCGTCCATTCGTGTCATTTTCAAGGTAAACAAGTAAATATCGGCGTTAAGTAAATATCACATAACCAAAATCTCACCGAACTAATTCCATGATAAGTTAATGGATCGCAGTCTTTGTAAACCGCGTACATACCAAGGCCACTGATACAAGTAAATATGCTCAACATTGTCAGTACAGGCCAACTCCACCAGAGGCATTGTTGCGAACGTCCCAGTGTACTCACTGTCAGCAGTCGTTGAACCTAGCAAAGTATAAAAAATTCTTTGCAATTACTTTATCATAATAGAATACACCTAATAGATGGATATAAGAACGAATACTAGGCTTCGTTGAATTTTAAATGAACACAAATTATTAAATAACATAAAGAAATAGTAAAACTGACTCAAGTTTAAATAAACTACTAAAGATACGAAAATTACTGTTATACATATTGTGAACTGTTTATACTATTAACAGTAAGGACATCCAAATTGTAGTCCAATGAAGCAGTAAATACGTTGCCAGGTCAATAGCGTAGTCAGTTCGAAAAAAAGGACATCCAAAAGTTATCTACTTTTTGTATATAGTTAACTACAAATAAGTGGTATTATTTTTTTGTAACATGAATATCTATATTTTTATCGGTCTATTATTATTTATAGCAATGTTTATTATATTGACAATATTTTCTACGTTACAAATTATTTTTATAAAGCATAAAACATGTTTTACCCAAATTAACTCCTGAACTCCCAGGTCTTATTACAAAAACAATATGAACATACGTTTAACACGAGTTTCAGCTCTATACAAACAAATGTAGTTACGGTGCAACGGTCAACAAACCCTAGGCAGCATAAATTTAAATAAAATACCGTATATATGCCAAAATGTTTAATAAATCAACAACACGATTCCCTATCAGATCTGAATGTAGGCATCTTTCTAAAACAAACAAATTACAATTAATTACATACATTATTATATGTTATTGATCTTATTGGTAACAAGTTCAAATAATAATTCAAAATGATAAGGCTACGTAGTAAACGCTGATATTAGTTTCTTAATTGTGTTATAATATCTAATAATTTATATTTCAATTGAAATAGCGTTCGCGCCATATTTTATGATTAATAATAACTGTATTCGAAAAGGAAATAGAATATTTGTAATTTGCTCTTTCCTGACTTTTATTGAAGTTATACCTCTTTTGACGCGTTAGGGAAAAATGATGAGAGTAAATTTTTACGCACCGTCACGAAAAACCGACACCCTGAAGTTAGCTATAGTCAACATGTTGTTTCTTTATATTTGTTGTTTGTATTTTTTTTTTGTATTATAACTTTCAATATATTAAATACCTTTTTGAAATGAAACTTCTTCATCGACGTAGGAAAGAATTTTAGAGCATCTAAAAACGTATGTAACGTTTTTCGGTCACGCGCCATCTTAATTTCTGTACAATTTTCCGTTACGCGCCGTGTTATGTTTATTTCTAAAGGTGCGCTCACAATGATCAGTTTCCATGGAATGTAAACCATATATTTCATATTTCAGTTATCATAAGCCATTAATTTCAAAAATATATAATAACGATAACAATAATAGTAATAATTCTATTATCATTAATTAAATATAATTGATGAAATGTTATTATATTCTTAATAACAATAAGGTACAATAATTTAATTATTTGTATCCATGTTTATAATAATAAAAGCCTTTTGCTTAAACTTTATCTAATTTAGTTTTATTTAACCAATTTCTGTAAAGTTGTAAATATAGTAGATCATTTTTCGAAAAATGATGTCATAAAGAAGTTTCACTTCTTACGTGTGTACACTGATACACGCACGTATTTTTTTTTCTATTGTTAGTGTCGTTTTTTCTACAAACGTAGAATAAGGCGAAAGATAAATTTTTTGAAAAGATTTTTATCTTGTTACGCCAAAGAAGTATATAACTTTAACGCGTGTACATACAAGTACACACACTTTTTTAATTTATATATACTTGTGCTGTGTTCCTATATAAGTATCGTGCAGATAAGCTTGTTTTAAGGTTATTACAATTACTGTAAATCTCTGACAGTAACTTTCATTTCATGATTTTAATCGTCGTTAATAAAATCGTTATTTAAAATAATATGTTAATTGTGGAAAATGTTGTGTTTTATTGCAATCGTTCATTCGTGTAATTTTCAAGGTAAACAAGTAAATATCGGCGTTAAGTAAATATCACATAACCAAAATCTCACCGAACTAATTCCATGATAAGTTAATGGATCGCAGTCTTTGTAAACCGCGTACATACCAAGGCCACTGATACAAGTAAATATGCTCAACATTGTCAGTACAGGCCAACTCCACCAGAGGCATTGTTGCGAACGTCCCAGTGTACTCACTGTCAGCAGTCGTTGAACCTAGCAAAGTATAAAAAATTCTTTGCAATTACTTTATCATAATAGAATACACCTAATAGATGGATATAAGAACGAATACTAGGCTTCGTTGAATTTTAAATGAACACAAATTATTAAATAACATAAAGAAATAGAAAAACTGACTCAAGTTTAAATAAACTACTAAAGATACGAAAAATTACTGTTACACATATTGTGAACTGTTTATACTATTAACAGTAAGGACATCCAAATTGTAGTCCAATGAAACAGTAAAGACCTTGCCAAGTTAATAGCGTAGTCAGTTCGAAAAAAAAGGACATCCAAAAGTTATCTACTTTTTGTATATAGTTAACTACAAATAAGTGGTATTATTTTTTTGTGACATGAATATCTATATTTTTATCGGTCTATTATTATTTATAGCAATGTTTATTACATTGACAATATTTTCTACGTTACAAATTATTGTTATAAAGCATAAAACATGTTTTACCCAAATTAACTCCTGAACTCCCAGGTCTTATTACAAAAACAATATGAACATACGTTTAACACGAGTTTCAGTTCTATACAAACAAATGTAGTTACGGTGCAAAGGTCAACAAACCCTAGGCAGCATAAATTTAAATAAAATACCGTATATATGCCAAAATGTTAAAATCTTAAACAATAACAAAATATGTAAATATAAGATTGTAATTTTAAAAAATTGGCTAGATATTTCAAAAAAATAATTAGTCATTTTGAGATTTGGGTCTTTAAAAAATTAGTCTTGAATGTTTATAATCTGTGTTTTACATTGAAAAACCTGTCAACTGTATAATTAGAATATATCACAAGTAGATCATCAACCCTTTTTCCATGATCTGTATAAAATAATGACAAAGATCTGCCGTTGTGCGCACATCACACAAAAATTGGTGGATAGATTTCTATCTGTTTTTTTTTTACTTTTAGGTGTTGGATGTTTAGTCCTTGGCTTCGTTTAATATGAGGTTATTAGAGTTTTAAAAACTAAGATTTTATAAGCATGAGAAAAGACGCAACTAAAGTATATGTTGCTTTCAATTTTTACATGTTCTGTACATAAAACGTATTTCATTACATAGTATAAAACAAAGTGCCCCGCCGCGTCTGTCTGTCTGTCTGTTCGCGATAAACTTAAAAACCACTAAACGGATTTTCATGCGGTTTTAAGCGGTAGATAGAGTGATTCACGGGGAAGGTTTAGGTATACAATTTCTCATAGTTTTTTATTATAAGGGTGGAACAACGTCCGCCGGGTCTGCTAGTTTAATATAAACAACGCAATAACAATAGGAAGTCGCTCGATTCAGCAAGTATTATTATAATGGAAAATCATAACAGTTTGTCTTATGACGACACATAAGTACATTTTATCTAAAGATTAGGTTCACAGTATCAGTTGATCTTCAAATCATACAGCCTATGTCTGACAAAGTATCACGTTATCACAGATACGACAATTTGTAAAGTATTAAGATGAAGTAGCATTATATGTCATACTGTTGTGTACGATGGCTTCAGATAAAGCGCTTGTAATAAAATATGAAACAATGTTAATAAAATGTATGATTTTTATTTATTCACTGTCTGTTCATATCTTTTTCTAGTATATCAAAATATCTGTTGGTGCGTTTTTATTATATGCATTCGCGCATCGTTTAATCAATAAAATTTTGCACATTTGGTCGCGATACTTACGTGATGGGTACAGACACTACTGACATAGTACCATAAATATACACTGCACGGTGGCGTCAGAATGTATTATTAAAAAAATTGGTTCTCTGTAAAGTCGGTTCACGGAAGATAATTTTACGTGATAACGACGCAGACGCATCGGCCGACGCAGTGTAAGAGAGATAGATGTTATACAAGATGCGTCAGAAGCCGAACGCTTAGACCGACTGCGCTTCTTTATCGCTTGTTCCGCGGTCTCGCATGCACGCTCGGCTCAGGCGGAACGTGACAATCAGTTTTGCTTTTTCGTGCGAGCAGTCGGCATTCATCGATTTATAAGACGTTATCACGTCAAACACAAATGTCTATTTCAATGTTCTGATGTGATATGTTAATAAAACAAATATACCTGCGTATGGTTAACTGCATACAACGATAAATAAGTGACAATTACTTTATCATAATAGAATACACCTAAACACCTAATAGATGGATATAAGAACGTATGCTAGGCTTCGTTGAATTTAAATGAACACAAATTATTAAATAACATAAAGAAATAGAAAAACTGACTCAAGTTTAAATAAACTACTAAAGATACGAAAAATTACTGTTACACATATTGTGAACTGTTTATACTATTAACAGTAAGGACTGACGATTCTTTAATCATCTAGATTCAGTTCGTAAAAATGTCCGTCAAGGGTAATAAAAATGCCTTAGGAAAACTTGCATTCTTGGATAATATTCTCATAATACCATAATATATTGAAAATAAAACAGAATGGTAAAATACTCTCCACTTGAAATCGCAGATATGTAGTGAGAGATGTAGTGTAGAGAGTTTTTAGGTGGTAGAACCACGCTGAAGCTATTACTGGTTTATAGAATGAATGGATTGGCTACCACCTCTCGCAGAAACACCGACGTGAAGTAACAGTGCTTGCATTGTTGCGTTTCGTTCGGTCAGTGAGAGCGCCGGAGGCCCACCACCCCTCTCCTCCCTCTCCTCTCCCCCCTCCCTACCTTTTCCCCAACACAGGCTGACACAGGCTTAGTGCCTATGGACGGTGGTGATCTCTTAACATCAGGTGACCCACCTGTTCGTTTGCAAGCTGTGAAATAATAATTTAAAAAAAAACAAAAGAGGTATAGCGTGGATATTATTAATAAGGCCATGGTTTTCTTCGTTAATAGCCATTTACCCAGTTCTGGAATATTCACAGACAAGTGTTGTATTTATTTTCCAATAATTGTCATCTCTTTCATCTATTTACATAAAAATATACAAATTAATTCTGTCTTAATTAGAACATGTGGTTTTGATGAGATATTTATTATTGCCAAAGAAAGAGGACGGTTAGACTTTTCCAAGTAAGTATTTTCTTTGTAATGTTCTAATTAAGACAGAATTAATTTGTATATTTTTATGTAAATAGATGAAAGAGATGACAATTATTGGAAAATAAATACAACACTTGTCTGTGAATATTCCAGAACTGGGTAAATGGCTATTAACGAAGAAAACCATGGCCTTATTAATAATATCCACGCTATACCTCTTTTGTTTTTTTTTAAATTATTATTTCACAGCTTGCAAACGAACAGGTGGGTCACCTGATGTTAAGAGATCACCACCGTCCATAGGCACTAAGCCTGTGTCAGCCTGTGTTGGGGAAAAGGTAGGGAGGGGGGAGAGGAGAGGGAGGAGAGGGGTGGTGGGCCTCCGGCGCTCTCACTGACCGAACGAAACGCAACAATGCAAGCACTGTTACTTCACGTCGGTGTTTCTGCGAGAGGTGGTAGCCAATCCATTCATTCTATAAACCAGTAATAGCTTCAGCGTGGTTCTACCACCTAAAAACTCTCTACACTACATCTCTCACTACATATCTGCGATTTCAAGTGGAGAGTATTTTACCATTCTGTTTTATTTTCAATATATTATGGTATTATGAGAATATTATCCAAGAATGCAAGTTTTCCTAAGGCATTTTTATTACCCTTGACGGACATTTTTACGAACTGAATCTAGATGATTAAAGAATCGTCAATTCGGAAAAAAATGTCCAAGAATGCAGACACTGCGAATTTACGTTAACATTATAATTTAAGGAAGATATTTTCCTTATAAATTTCTGAGGCAATTCAAAGGCACCTACGATCAATAATTACGATCAAATATAGTCATCTATCCGGTTATCATAAATGTTGCCAAGTATTATGTTATTCACCGAACTGTTTGGAATTTCAGCCCCTTGTTTGCTGTTCGATATAACAAACATGTCGAAATACAAGTGGCTAGGTATTTTTTAAGCCCATTACCATTTGGCCAAAGTCAACCTTGTTTTATGATAGAATTGGTTAAAACGCTATTAATAATGACAGCAATAATTAAATCAAGAAAGGAAACATATGAAAAATGTGTGAAGATACACCTGAAGCAAATTAACTATCGATGTAGTAAATGTTGTATTATATTATATAAAAGAACAATGTGGTAAATTTCAACTAAATTGCAAAGTTAACTGTAATTTAGTACGGGCCTATACATTAATTTGTGTTGAAAATAGTTAGTTAATTTTCGGTCAAACTATCTTAGTTTTACTTATCTTTTAGTGATAAATATGATTTTTCAATTAATGTGTATTTTATCTATTCTTGCTAATCCTCATCTTCCTCACTCTCGCTTTATTTATTAATGTTCGGTATTTATACGAAGTATATCTGGCAACTAATACTTAATCGAATAAATATTATATTTATAAGCTGTGATGTACCTCGTTTGTTTTCTGTTTGCCGCCGCTGAAACGGAAATAAAGTCCAATGGCAATGGAGGCGACCATAGTCGCCGCCATTATTATATAGTCCCATATTCCAAATACAGTTTGTACCATTTTTACCTGCAATAAAATACGTACATCACACTATATATTTGTTAAGGTAATTATTGCAAATATATCTCGCCGCGTTTCGTAACTTAACATTTTCAGAGAAGCAGGTAGATGTATTGTTTTTCCATCTCCTTACAATTTCATCATATGATAATTTTGCAAACTACATTTTGTATTGTAATTCATACAAACAAATAAAAAACAATACTACTTAATATAATCTAAATTACATAATTACAATTTCTAATTTTATTCAAAAAGACGTTTTAACAAATTGTCTTCGTCATATAAAAACCATCGTACCAATTTCAATATCATAAAAATAACATTACTGCAAATTTTTGGACAATAAAAATGTAATCTTTTCCCGAGGTCTCAATTTTAGCTGAACATACACGAAGTATGTATTTATATTAGAAAATTGGAGAAATATATATCCTTATTTCATTTAGAATAAAACTGTACCTACCTCCTATGTCATATGTTTTCTTCCCGAAGAATATACCTACTAATAAATAACATTAATTCCAAATACTTATTAGACAGTTATAATATTGAAACACGCTCTACAAGGACATCAAAATATGATAACGAGTAATGTATTCAATCACAGACGTTGAACTACTTATCTTCAATGTAAAGCAAAGTAATTTATTAGGTAATGTAAAAAATTTACTGCAGAATTGAACAGTAAAAAACATTGTTATAATATTCTACAAAATAATTAAAAAACCTGCAACGAGACAAAAAAAACGCTTGTTATTTTTCATACAACTTCTGCTTGCTTTATTATTTTTTACAAAGACCTTATCTTTACGGTAAATATTTTGACTTATGTTACAAAATTTCGCTATATTATATAAATGCATCATCACTTAAGTAACAGTTGAACAATAATAAGTTTTATTTTCCTTTTCTACTTTGCCAGACCACCCTCTTTGTTGAAAATTAAACTACCATTATCACATGGGTAAGAAATCGTGTTAGAACTTTCTAGAAAGCCTTTGTGAAGAATTTGTGGTCCAGGTTATTACTTATTTTCTATAAGCAACACTTGTTCACAATAACCAATATTACGTACGGACATCAATAAACGGTATTTCTGATATACTCTGTGGCCACCAATAATACACAATATAGGGTAAAATTTAGCAAGGTTAGAAAAAAGGAAATAAAAGTCATTTCATGACAGAGAACTAGCCAGAAATCGAACGTAGAATTTCACGAAATAAAAATTCCGAAGAAAAACACGAATTAAAAAAAAATCTCGAATCGATTACGCTATTGACCTAGCAAGGTGTTAACAACTTCACCGGACTACCAAGAACGAATAAAAGAAGGTGCAACGCTATTGTAAAGGTTAGGTAAAATAAAGCAATCTATGAAATAAAAATTACGTTACCAAATGAAACAGTTTTCATAGATTAAATAAAAAATAAGGTCCCATAACGTGCGGTTTTCTAACTCGGAATACTTAAATAAGCGATAATATATTATTGTGATTTGCGTTTATGATTTGAACTAGTTCATTGACTTGCCCCAAATAGTTTTCTTACTTTTTTATACATCACGATGGTATCAACTAAGTGTATGGTCACACATTTTACTTATTCGTTATTGGATATTTCTAATATTTATAAAGTCCTGTAGGTACAAGAATCACAAGAAACGATTTTTTAAGATTATTAATTGTACGTAAATATTGAATTCAACGTAATCTATAGCATTAAAAAGTATCTTATCTTAATTATGGGTATTAAGACGTAAACTTTTCATATATACAAACGGCTTATTCAGTCACAGTAATTTCAAAACTTGTAAGTCATAATAATTTCAAGTGTCAATCAAAAGCAATTAACTCAATAACTCTCAATTATTGATAAAACAATTTTAAACGGTTCATTCATATCGTGTAATAAATTACGAAATACATTATGTCATCATTAATTTAAGTTTAAATTTCTGATAATGCATTTAATAGTTGGCAAATGTTTATTGTTTTTTAAATTAGGTTAAAATGAAAAAAATCTACCATATTTCTCAAACTCGAAACATTATAAAAAACAACAAAAACACTCGATACTAAAACTACTCGACAATAATAGTAATAATATATTAGAATATTGATTGCCAAAAATAACTAAAAGAAAAATCACCTTTAAAAATGCTTGTATTTATTTGGACTTGACATACTACGGCAAGTATACTTGAAATAAATCAATCTGATCGAGATCGAATTCGCAAAATCAACAAAACGACGAGTGAAATACCTACCAATCCCCTGTCAAATGCCGAATACTAATTCACGTATATCTATGTGAACATAATCAATTATTTAACAGTATCGGCTGATAATACCTACAGGAAAACATTGCACAAAAAACCTGATTGAGAAATGTTGTTAAAATTTTAGCGCCAATATTAATGCCTGCGATTCTTTAGTATATTTTAAACTTGTCAATTCGATTTCAAAATTCAATATAAAATTAAATATACACAATAAAAAAATCAAATTCGGTTACAATATAGCACATGTTTGAACATACACTCAGTGTATACATAAAATAGTATAACTAAATTCATGTTTTCTTTCCACGACGACCTTGCAGGTAACAACGAACTTTTTTCTTCATAAACACTGTCTCTAGAATTTCACTATTAAAACGTTCAATTGAAATCAATTAATCTATCCAACCTCGGTAACCTTAAATAAATTCTGTAGACAGTTTTATACAGAAACTCATAACCAATTCTACATGCAGTAAATTAATTTTAATTACATTGTTTCAAGTCTGTCGTCAATAACCAATCCGCGTATTATACGGAATAACATATTTTTTTATATTTATATCGAGATATCAAGCTGATCACTGTAGGAAAAATACGTATAATTCAGCAACGACGAAAAAAATCATATCAACAATAATTCGTTGTGCATGCAATCTTCTGACTGTGTAAAACTGTAGACACAGAACTCGTCTTGGAAGTTGGAGGGGTTATGTTTCTTCGGAATCACATCGTATGACATTACCTTTTGAAGGAATCAAGCGTTCGCAGCGCTTTAAAGAAATACATTTTTATTATTATTCTTTACCATATTATTTTACATTTTTGGATAACTTACGTTTATTAATAACAACACATATTGTTGAATTAACAGATTTCGTACGCTTCCTTCGTAATCTATACATATAATAAAAATTAAGTGTCTGTTTGTAATATAAAAATAAAAAATGTTGACTGATCGGGTATGAAATACAAGCTTCTGATAACAAAAATGCAATTTTTAAATTTTTTGTCGGTATATCTGTATGTTCCGGTTAATCTCCGAAACGGCTGGACTAATTTTGAAGTGAATTGCACTAGCAGATAGCTGAAATTTCAGCGGGTTACTTAGGCTACTCTAAATTAGACTAGCTAGTAACCGCGGCTTTGTCTGCTATTCTATCTCCAAAACGGTTGGACCGATTTTCACGGGACTTTCACCGACAGATAGCTGACCTTATAAAAAATAATTTAGTTTATTTTAATTTAAACTAGCTGTTAACCCTGGCTTTGCCCGCTGTGCTATCATCAAAACGGTTAGACCGATTTTCACGGGACTTTCACTGGCAGATAGCGGACCTTATAAAAGTAATTGAGGTTATTATATTTTAGACTAGCTCTTACCCGCGACTTTGTCTGCATGAAATTTAGCAAGATTTCAATTCCTTCTTTATTTTTAATAAGAGAAACCATTATCAGCTTATTGTTTACAATTCGACATTATAATTATTAATAACTTTAATGATATAGAGGTCTTCCTAATAAGATCTTAGATTATAAACGTATTACGTGAAGAGTTCCATAATACAATTTCTTGCGGAACAGACAAGCGTTTATTTTTTGTATAGTGATAAAATCTTAATTATTATAATTCAATGTATATTAAATGTAATGTAAATCTTAATAATAATATTTTAAGTTATTGTTTCATTAGTTCCTTATACAGTGTAAGTGAGCACTGAGGTAGTTATATGGTGGGTTAAGGTTCCAAATATGTTGCTGATGACAAATCTCATTTGGCACGCTGTTAGTATTTATATATCTAATGTACACGTTACATGTTACTTTTAGTAGCGTGCTTGTCATACTTACAATTGTCTTTAAAGAGCATTAATTGTACACAGTATCACAATTTTATAATTCTTTAATATGATTTAAAAAAAAACGTGTGTGGAGCTGCGGGTACAGCTAGTTCCTAATAAAGTTTCACATTCCGTAGTATAATTATTACATTTAATATTAACCGAATGCATAATAAAGTTTAGGTGGTAGAGCCACGCTGAAGCTATTACTGGTTTCAGCATGAATAGGTCAGTTCGCCCGCGATACTACCACCCGACCCACAGAAACACCGACGTGAATTATTACGTACAGTAATTGCATTGTTGCGTTTCGTTGAGTCAGTGAGAGCGCCGGAGCCCCACCTCGTCTTTCCACCTCACTCTCCCCCTTCCCCCAAACACAGGCTGGCAACGTACTTGCGACATTCCTGGTGTTGCTAATGTTTATGTGGTGGTGATCACTTAACATCAAGTGACCTACCTGTTCGTTTGCCTCCTATGATATAAAAAAAATAAAAATAATTTCAGAGAAATATTAAAATAATAATAGCATTTCATTTAATTTTCTTATTATTTTAAAATGTAGGTATGAATTGTTTTATTAATACAAACACAGTTTTTTTTATAATGAATAATTAGTTCAAATAGCAATTCAGTTTATTTATTTACTTTGAGTAACCTGTGGTAGTCTGCATTTACTCTGCGTAATCTGTGGTAGTCTGCATTTGCTTTGAGTAATCTGTGGTAGTCTGCTGCTTTCTTTATTTCTATTCCAATTTTTATTATATTTTGTCTATGGATACGCTTTTTTCTTTCGAACAGACTAGCGCTATTGACCTGACCTGATGAGTCAGCTGTACCGGACTAAGTATAGACGGGCATTTCATGCAAATATCACAGCATGTAATTGCTACAAGACGGTGTAGTAAAGGACTACTTCGTGGAAAACCTTTAAACTATAATCAAGCAGGACTATACTCGAACAGTTAAACTAAAAGTCTAAGAAACGATAACAGCAGAAAATGCGGCAAATGTTTCAAACTTCCAAGATTTATAAGAGAATAATAATGAGTAGTACATAATTCCCCCTACCACGTTTTTGCTACTATATCTATTACATCAGCCAAAGGGCAGTGTTATATTATACATTTAGTTAAATATTTAAAGAGGTTAAAGCCATTTATTGATAAACAAACTTGGTATACTTTATTATTAGTATTAATTTTGTTAATTTTCAGGGATTTGTAATAAAATAAAATTATTTAGAGATTCGACAATCACATAACTAGAATTTTATTTTATACTTACCAAAAATTTTTAAAGTTAATAAAAACAATTTATGACGTTTTGAAGAAATCTTTTGTATAAAAAATATACAGCGGCGATGAAAGCGCTGTAATCGCTATTTAACATGAAATTGCGCACGCATTATTTTAGCAAATGTGAAAATTGAAACCATAGCTAAAATATGTTATATACTTACTTATTTTATTGCTTTCTTAGAGATATTATTTTCTAGTTTACTATTCACTAATATAATTTACTTAGACCAGTCATACTCAACCTTTTTTACAGGGCCCACAAACACGTTTCACTCATGGTATCGTGGGCCGCAAACTATATAAGGTTATCATGAAGCAAAATCCAATAGGGACCAAATTTTGAAAACACCTATCTAGTAAAAATAAGAACAATAGCGACGCACTATACTTGTAAAGAAAACGACGCGCTCTTACCTGAAAATATTAAAGAAAATGCCATTCCCGTTGTCTAACACATTCCTTTCATACTATTATCAAAAGAACGTATCGTGGTCGAATTATGTAGGGGTTATTTAATTTACTCAGCCTGCTCAAAGTCTTTTTGATGGGCGCGAAGTTAAAAAAAAATTGAAAATAAATAACATCGGATGGGCCAACTACAAGGCCCGGTGGTCCACAGGTTGAGTATAGCTGATTTAGACTATTTATTCCTCTTTCGAAAAATGAACGAATGAATACTATACTGAAGTCTTTGGTTCGTACACTGGTGAGCTTAATGCCAAATTGCATTTTCTCTCAACTAACTACTAATATCGTATAAAAGATTATTGTAGGCAGTACGAAAAGAATGATAAAAAATCCATATGAAAAATAGTATATATTAGGTCTTTACCTATGAAATTGCCGTTTTGTATGAAAAAATTTAAACGAATTTTTTTCATTTATTTTTTTATTTGTATTAATCGAAGTAATCACCCATGGATGGCATGAAGTTGTGTTATTTTTGTATGTTTTGTCATTAAGTAAAATATAATCAATAAAACATAGCATCAAAACCAATAATATGGTGCAAATAACAAGTTGCATAAATTTCCAAGATTTATACTATAATTACAATGATATAGGGACGGCAGTACAGTAAAAAACGGCAAAAGTAAAATAAAACTTACACATTCGAAATCAACAAAACATTCTAAAGCTGTATTTTGACTGCAACTAGTGCCATCTAATGCCAATATGAAGTATTATAAAAACTTGTGACGTTGATGTTTTGATTATAATTATATGATGTCACAATAGATGGCTGTGAACTGTTACGGAATTTAGAAAGAAATAAACTCCTATTAATAAATATATAAAGAATCATTAGGAAACCCTAGTTTAGTGTTAATAAATATAATTAATAAACTATTCCCATTGTACCAAATACATACATTTTATCATACATACCAATTTGTCACTGATTCGTACTATAAATTTATTTTACTAGAGGTGACAAATAGCACTTACTTCATGCTGATAATTTTAAAATACTGTATACTTGCTGCCAGCGCGCACTTTGTACGGGTATACCAGCGAAGAAATAATAAGACGATGAAACCAAATCATTCCATTACGTTACGACCATATAATCAATTAAAAACTGAATAACAACTTTTTTCCCTTTTACGTACGATTTTCCAAACATTTTCTTTTATTCAAACCTTGCCCTTATACACTCGACAATTGATTTTAATTCACATACATGAATCTGTGTCTACAACATATATATATATAGTATATAACAAAGTTCATTTACGTAACTGCTATGTATTGCCTTAGTTCTCCTCAACTACTCAAGCGATTTTAATACAGTTTTCTCTGTTGTGTAAATATATTCTTCCTGAAGGTTTACACATATAATCTAATACATTTATACGTATAATGTTATTACATTATAATTAATTGTAAATGATACAGTACAGAACAGTCTATGTATTCCAATGAAATCGTAAGTTTTCGGACGCTTACATTGGTTAAGCCTTATAAGATATATCAAAAGAATATAGTATGGAATGATAAATTTTAAAAATATATACAAAAAAGTTCTCGATTGTACATGTCTATCTATTAAGGATAACCTACACCAAACGTTTTTATTTTTTATATATCTATTATTAAAAAGTAATTGGTTATTCACGACGCTATTTTGATCAAAATAGTACTAAACAATTTTTGTCCAATTAAATATTCTAGTTATCTTTAGTATTTAAGATAGACCAAAACTACACCATATCATTTCAATTAATATCTTACTTCTATTACAGATTTCAAATTACCCGTAACAAAAAATAAGTTGTTTGTGGGAAGATTCTCATATAACTTTTATATCTTTGATGAATTCTAAATGTTACAGGCCAAAGAAATCTTTTAAACACTTATGACGCTAGACTACATCCGTGGAAAGCTGGGGTGACCCACTAGTTTGTTATAGACTAACAACTGGCTTGCGTCTTTTATTATATTTGACTTGTACTTTATTCAAATATAAGAGTACATTCTTGTTATCTATACATATTATAATAAAAATGAAGTGTCTGTATGTAATATCAAGAAAACATTTTTTACTGATTATACATACATGAAAGTATACAAGGTACTGATAACAAAAAGCAATTGTTAAAAATTTTGTCGGTATATCTGTCTGTTTGTCTGTCAGTTTGTACCAGGTAATCACTGAAACGGCTGAACCGATTGTGACAAAAATTTCACTGGTAGATAGCTGACATTACAGCAGGTTACGTAGGCTACTATAATTAGACTAGCAGATAACCGCGGCTTTGTCCGCAACGCTATCTCTAAAACGGTTCGACCGATTTTTACGGGCCTTTAACCGGCAGATAGCGGACATTATAAAAAATAATTTAGTCTATTTTAATTTAGACTAGCTGTTAACCGTGGCTTTGCCCGTAGTGCTATCTCCAAAACTGTTTGACCGATTTTCACGGGACTTTCACTGGCCTTTTTGGAAGTAATTTAGATTATTCCATTTATACCCGCGACTTCATCCGCATGAAATTTAGCAAAAATATGCTGTTCACTGTAAACATGTGCGTAAGACGTGCGTTGTACTGAACTCTATGAATAAATATAATTTAAATTCATATATCTGTATCTATGTATGTCATTTGAATTATTTTGTCTCTCTAGTAATTTTAGCGGCCACTTTGTTTTATTTACCGCGCTTTCGTCTACATAACTCAGTAAGCATAGTAACATATAAGAGTACTGTATCGAGTTCAAGGAGCACTATTTAAAGTGTAAAATATTAAAAATTACTTAAACGGATATAAAGTGTTATATCTTGGTTTATATTTATGCAAGATTTCAAGACGTCAGCTCCTGTATTGTTTACAATTCGACTTTATAATGATTAATACTAATTTTGAAAATAGAAGGGGTTTTTCTAATAAGGTATTAATACCATAAACGTATTACTTTTGTACAACAGAGGCATATTATATCATTATCATGTAGGTGGTAGAGCCATGCTGAGGCTATCACTGGGGTCAGCATGAATGGGTCGGCTCGCCCGGGATAGTACCACCCTCTCACAGAAAACCGACGTGAAGTATCAGTGCTTGCATTGTTGCCTTTCGTTCGTTCAGTGAGAGCGCCGGAGACCCACCCTCTCCTCTCCTCTCCATTCCCCTCCCCCCTTCCCCCCATCCCACTAAAACAGGCTGGCAACGCACTTGCGAGTCCCCTGGTGTTTATAGTGTCTATGGACGACGGTGATTACTTAGGTGACCCGACTGTTCGTTTGCCTCCTATGACAAAAAAAAAAATAATACATTTCTGTCATTGTTTCATTAGTTTCTTATACAGTGTAAGTAAGCACTGAGGTAGTTATATGGTGGGTTAAGGTTCCAAATATGTTGAAAATATTCAAATTTGTATTTTCATCCAAACGTTTAGTGATTATTTATATAATAGGTATTTTTACCTATGAAATTGCCGTTCTGCAGTACTGGCCATTTTAAATCAAAATAATTTTTGTTTGGCTAAGAATTCTAATTTCAAATTAATTTTATTTTAAAAACATGGAGTTCTTTTTCCAAAATTAGCCATTTGTTTATTGATTAGTGTTACATTTTCATCGCATTTCAATCTTTTTTGTCAACACGGATACCTTAAAAATTCGAGTAATTATGGAATATGAGTATCGTCGTGGCATCAACGCAGCACAAGCGGTAGGCAACATCAACGACGTTTACGGAGTGCTAGACTACAAACCAACGCACCACCTGTTATAGGTTTGCTCGCTTCCGTTCTGGGAATTTCGACCTGAAAAACGAACCTCGCGGTCGTCCGAAGACTTTGGTCGACAATGACGAATTAAACGCGATTTTGGAAACTGGTGATACACAATCTACGGCTGAATTAGCAGCAGCTTTCGACGTTAGCGTCAAAACAATATTGGTCCATTTGCGTCAAATTGGCAAGGTAAAAAAGCTTGACAAATGGGTGCCCCACGAACTCAATGATCGCCAGCGCGAAGTACGCGTCGAGACGTGCTTTGCACTGCTCAACAGACACACAAATGAAGGAATTTTGAACCGCATTGTTACCTGCGATGAAAAATGGATTCTGTTTGATAACCGCAAGCGCTCAGCAAGTTGGTTGGATCCTGGTTCAGCACCTAAACAATGCCCTAAACGAAAACTTACCCCTAGAAAAGTTATGGTCACTGTTTAGTGGCCTAGCGCCGGTGTGATTCATCACAGCTTCTTACCAAACGGGGTGAGCATTACTGCAGATGTGTACTGTGAAGAACTGAACACAATGATGGAGAAGCTGGCACATCTCCAACCAGCATTGGTCAATCGCTCGTCTCCGCTGCTCCTGCACGACAACGCGCGACCTCATACTGCACAGCAGACGGTCTCCAAGTTGCAAGAACTGGGGTTGGAAGTTCTCCGTCATCCGCCCTACTCACCAGACCTTGCGCCTACAGACTACTACTTTTTCCAGAATTTGGATAACTCCTTGGCGGGAAAAAAATTCAATACCCGAGAGGCAGTACAAAATACCTTTGAATAATTTGTTGCCTCCCGTCCAGCTGATTTCTTTAAGAAGGGCATAAATAAACTGCCACTGCGTTGGCCAAAATGCATTGATTGCATGGGTGATTACTTCGATTAATACAAATAAAAAATACATGAAAAAAATTCGTTTAAATTTTTTCATACAAAACGGCAATTTCATAAGTAAAGACCTAATATATTAATACCATAAACGTATTACTTTTGGACAATATAGGCATATTATATCATTATAATAACACATTTCAGTCATTATTTCATTCGTTTCTTATACAGTGTAAGTGAGCGCTGAAGTAGTTATATGGTGGGTTAAGGTTCCAAATATGTTGCTGATGATAAACCTCATTTGACACACTGATAGTATTTATATATCTAATGTACACGTTACATGTTACTGCATGTGGCGTGCGTGTCGTACTTATAATTTTTAAAGAGCATTTCTATAATTCTACATAGTCTCACAATTTTATATTTCTTTGATACAATTTTAAAAAACGCGTGCGGAGCTGTCGGTACAAATGGTGTCTCAATGCTATAAAAAAAATATTTACGATTCCTAAGGGTGTTAATAGAATTGCATAAAAAATATATTTAATAATCGTTATAATAAGTATGATTTACATTTTCGTAGTGGATACAAAAAACGTCAATATTTGAAAAAGAAACTATAATGAAAATATAATATAAAAGTTATCTAAATTATTCCAACGAGCGTAACACCTTTTGTAGCTCATTCGAAAAGCATTAATTAATTACCACAGAAATAAAACCTGTAATTTATCTTACTGATATTAAATTTTCATAGCTCAAATTACCAAGAACCCACTTCGGAGCCGATAATAGAACATAATAGCCTTTCCATTAGTAAAGGGTCTTCTGTTGATTTTATAAAAGTATCACATTTTTCTCTTGAATAAAATAATGTATACATAATAAGATATTTACGTGTGCATGTTTATAATATAATAACAAAAGTTCTTATAAGAACTAAAAAGTTCCACTATAACTGTGAGAGAAATAAACAAATACTATTATTATATATATTACATTCTACATATTACATTCTACATATTACATTCTACATTATA
The DNA here is from genome assembly GCA_015888305.1 of Antheraea pernyi. Lineage (NCBI taxonomy): Eukaryota > Metazoa > Arthropoda > Insecta > Lepidoptera > Saturniidae > Antheraea > Antheraea pernyi. The sequence continues at coordinate 17,530 of MU160661.1, read as the reverse complement.
TATATTACATTCTATATCTATGAAGTGAAAACTCTTCTGAGAGGGCTTTGCAATTCTGATCCGCAAATTTTTTGTCTGACGAAAAGTAGTGGATAAACACTGTATCGGGTAGAGCGGGAGAATTGTGTCGCTTGCCGTGGGGCACTGAAGAACAGCAGACAAAAGCTCTTGTCCCTTCCGTTCTTTCTCGTTGTCCGTAGTTGGCTGAACACAATTTATGCTATTGAAAAGTGATTGATGAAAAATTTAAATCTTTCCTTGTAATACAAAAGTTTGTTGTGTCTTTATTTACACCTCGTTTATTTATTATTTACTACCAGATACGCGCGACTTCATCAGCGTCGTTTATTATAATAAAGACATATATTTTTTATATACAGCAAAAACACAAGCACCACACTTCTCTACGGTAAGGAAACAAATAGGTATCACTGAACACATAATGTTTATAAAAATCATGGTTTCATAAAACCTTATATTAAACGAAGCTATTGTGATAATTCTTTCTCTAGAGAGGGACGTACCAAGAGTCTAAGAAAAAAAATAATTGATCAAAATCTATGGATTAGTTTTGAATGATGATGATATAACAGCAAACATCATACCTTTATCATTATCATTACATATTATAAAACAAAGTCTTCTGCCTTGTCGGTCTGTCTGTCTGTTCGCAATAAACTCATGAAGAAGGTTTAGAGGTATATTATTTGTCAAGGTTTTTCCTATTATCAGGGGGGATAACGTTCGTCGGACCCCCTAATTATTTACATAATAAAAATATTTATATAAAATAACGAAAATTTTGAATATTAAAAATCATTTGATAAGTAATTGTAGTTGAGTTAATAAGAACTTTCCTTCAATTAAAGAAAGCATCAAATGAAATATTTATTTTAGTAATTTGTATTTTTAAAAGTATGATCACTTGAAAACATTTTCAATAGAAATTAATTTCCCATCATTTTTAAGGAAGCGTGTACGAAACGTGTCTTTTGATCTCTATGTGAAACGCGGAGAGACAATTTCAGTAAGTGCCTATTGAAGAGATTCTTCAGTTACACATGGTAGCTCGCTACTTGCTTCTGGATACGTTTCAACGTTGCCTATATTTCTCTTCGTTTTTAAAACATACGAAAAATCTGAGTATTAGCTCTTTACTTAAATAATATTGTATTTATAAAGGGCTGTATTGAATTAAATGTTCACTGCTAAGTTAATTTATTACATACCTGTTTTTTTTAATAATTCGTAATTACTATGCATGGGATTTTCCTTGAGTAAGAATAAGAACAATTATATATTGTTAGATGTTATTACTTTATGGTATGCGAATCTAGATTCTTCTTAGGTCTTATTATATATATCCCTAATTGAAATGTAATCAATAAGTAAACAATTATGCAATAGTGAAAATGGAAAATGAAAAATAAAATTGACAAATAGGATTTATGAATTAGTTCAGATCATATTATTGTGATATTGATATTAGTTAAAAGATACTTAGTGATGTTATGAAATATTTTTAATTAATTTTATTATTCCCTTGCTTCCATCCCTAATTAAAATGTTAAATAATTAACCCTTACCAGATTGAACACGGTTTATATTAATTATTAATCGATCAATTGTCACGTCAATTCTAACATGAATTTAATATGTAACTTAGATAATAATTAACACCTCACGTGTCCTTGATGGGTATTAAGTTAACAATTTATTCCATCCAAAAGTCAGACATTCATACCGCATAATGCGTCCAACACGTTATTTCGGTTTACACTTCTTTCTTTTGAGGTTCCTCGGTCTCGGTTGGTGGCACCACCCCGATGAAGGAAACACTAAAAACTTCTTTGGATGGTACTTATACTATGCCATTATAACACAACTTATTTGGGTCGTTGGTTTCGTCGGATTAGAAACAATAGATCCGTTCATCGGAGAAAAGGACCTAGACCGTTTCATGTTTAGCCTATCATTCGTTATAACCCACGATTTAACTTTGATAAAACTGTATATATTTTATTTCAAAAATGCTGACATACAATATATTGTTCGCATTCTTGAAATCGATTTATACGATTATTATCAGAATGATGCGAAGAATCGATCTACGATTCGAATATCGAGAATTTTTACCGGGGCATTTCTCTTCTTTGGTTGGATGACTATAACCAATGCAAACGTATATGGTATCATTCAGGATCTGCGTTGGAAGGATTTAGTAAAAGGATTCAATGGAAGTGCAACACCTATTCGAACACTAGCCCAACCAATATTTATACCATGGTCTTATCAAAAGGACGAGTCTTATATCCCGACTTTCGCTTTAGAAACTATCGGATTACTATGGACCGGGCATATTGTGATGACAATTGACACTTTTATAGGTTCCGTTATTTTACATATGAGTTCTCAGTTCGCAATACTTCAGGAAGCTTTGCTCACTGCTTATGATCGTACAATGTCGTTGCTTAATAGCGAAATCAGAAACAATGTTTCTGGAAGGACCAGCAGTAATCAGGAAGACATTGAGAATATTGTGAAGACATATTATACTGAGAAAGAAATTGAGAATGCACTGGAATGTACGTTAGTAGATTGCTTTCGTCAACACCAAATTCTTATTGGGTGAGTTTTGATAAAATTATATGTGAAAGAATTTAATTTTTCCTACAAACTATACATATATTCTGAAATAATTAATTTATCAGTGTTATCCATAATATTTACTTGAAAGATATTTAAAAAAAGTTGTTGTAAATGACATATTAATAAGGCAATGATTCATTAATATGTGATAATATTTAACCCCAAGGTTTAAAATCAGATAAAATTTCGTAGACTTCGTCTTTCGAGAGTAAGTCTACTTACTTATTTATTCGTAGTATGGATAACAAACATGAGTTATTATTTAAAAAAAGGTGTGTGTGTACTTATGTACACACGTTAGAAGTTATACTTCTTTGGCGTAACAAGATAAAAATATTTTGAAAAATCTTATCTTTCGCCTTATTCTACGTTTGTAGAAAAAACGACACTAACATTAGAAAAAGTTCACAATAGCTAATTTCAGGGTATCGGTTTTTCGTGACGGTGTGCGCGCGCATCGTAATAACTTCAGGGTGTCGGTTTTTCGGGACGGTGTGCGCGCGCATAATAAAAATTTACTCTCATCATTTTTCCCCAACGCGCCGAAAGAGGTATAACTTCATAAAGTACTGCTACATACTACTACTACATGCTACATAAATACTGCTACATATTTACTGTTCAAGTAATTTTACAGTACTCCATTCAATATATAGATAATTCATAACACAGTACACCATACTTTATATAGATAATTCATAACACTTTAAATGTTTATTAGTAAAGAAACGTGGTTAGAATATAAAAAAGAAAATGTTGTGATATTCATAATTCAACTTATCTTCATGAGTTGGATAAATAGATAATAAGACCCATCCTAGGCATATTCGGTAACCCAGTAACCGATACATTTAAGGGTTGATATCGTGATGTAAATCAAGAAACAATTTCCTATTTAAATATTTAATACACTATTCATTTCAATATTCAACATTTAGCTATATATTTCGAAGCTGATAGAGCCGAGCCGACCCATTCATACTGAAATCAGTAGAAGAACTGAAGAAGACGTGGTCAAGATATCAAAAAAAAATGTAATGATATTCATAATTCAACTTATCTTCATGAGTTGGATAAATAGATAATGAAACACATCCTAGGAATATTCGGTAACCCAGTTAACCGATACATTTAAGGGTTGTTATCAGGATGTAAATCAAGAAACAATTTCGTATTTTAATATTTACTACACTATTCAATTACTACACAATTCAATATTCAACATTTAGCTATATATTTCGAAGCTGATAGAGTCACGCTGAAGTTATTATTGGTTTCAGCATCAATGAGTCGGCTCGCCCGGGGTAGTACCACCCTCTCATAGAAAACCGACGTGAAGTAACAGTGCTTGCATTGTTGCGTTTCGTTCGGTCAGTGAGAGCGCCGGAGGCCCACCTCCCCTCCCCTCTCCTCTCCTTTCCCCCTTCCTCCCTTCCTCCCTTACCCAAACCCAGGCTGGCAACGCACTTTCGACTGCCCTGGTGATGTTAGTGTCTATGAACGGTGGTAATCACTTAACTCAGGAGACTCATTGTTCGTTTGCCTGCTACGACATAAAAAGAAAATTATTTCCACTTTCCAGATATACAATGTCGAAGAAATTTAAACCTAAATTTTACATAGTTTAACATGTAGAAGAACATTATATTTTTGTGTAATTGCAGTGCCAATTTGACATAAAATTTTAATTAACACCCAACAAACGAGTGTCGCAGACACGAGAATAATGAATAAGTCCGGAAATCTGCGACAATCCACATTTATAAATGGAATTTAATTGTTCTTTGACAAACACGGTGAATTTATTCGTGCATATTTTATACCCATTAATTACAAATTTTGCAAAATTGCATGTCCTTATGGAGTTATTATATTGATGCGTGTATAGCTAGAATCTACAATATTGTTATAGTCTAGCCTAAAAAATATTCATTAAGTTATATTTTGAAATTTAAGTTATTTTTATTAGAATACAATCGTAGTCTTGACTAAGCTTATAGTCTTTAAACTAGAATAGATAAACTTAGGAATTACTATACCAGAGGAAGTATGGACATACCACCACTGACAGAGGAGTTGAGGAACAATAAGCTTGTATGGTATGTGCAGATTATAAGGAGGCATTAAAGTCATATAACTCAAAAACGGTTAATTATGAAGTTGCATGGGTATAGACAAAGGAATGACCAAAGAAGGATATATGTTATAAAAAATAATATGCGTTTGAAGGTTTAAATGTAAGGTTGGAATTTTAAGTTAACAGCCAAAACAAGAAAGTATGAGTGCCTATTTAGTTCCTATTTAGGGAGGGTTAGGGTAAGAAAACGGCACGATGTAGTTAATATAAATTTAAACAAACAAAATGTATTTATTATGAAATTGTATTTTACTAATAATGTATTATACACTAAACAGATAAAATGAAATGTAAGTAAGTCTGGTGAAGCTGTTAAAACCTTGCTAGGTCAATAGCGTAGTCAGTTCGAGAAGAAGAAAAAAATAGAAATGTAAGTAAAGTCACATATGTAGAGAAATCTTTTTTATTCAGTTTCATGACGTTGCTAAACATAAATTATATGGTGAGAGCGTTGTACTCCTTTGTATTCAGAATACAAAACCGTAAACAGACGTATCTAAACACCTTACGCAAACGTAACTTACTTATTTTGTATTCAGCTCTGCTGTTTCAATCTGTTTATTTGACATTTATGGAGGGCGGGAAGGGTAGAAAGGATGATTAAAGACACATTTTGTTAGGAAACGTGAAATTAGTTTAGAAATTTAAAGTAAATGGTTGTAATTCGAGAATAAATTACACCTTTTCACGGAAATAAATACGGTTATAATATTCTAGAATTGACAACTAAAGTTCTAGTACACGGGTCTTCAAATGGTGGACTCCCGTGTACGTAATTTATTCATTTCTCGAACGCTTTGCCTTTGCTGCCGTGAATTTAACAATGGACACGCGTAACAAGACGCAGTTTGTAAAACGCGAGGTCGTCAGTGTCAATAATGAGTAGTTACAATGAGACTGACGTCGTTCAACACACGGCGTTCATTAGGGATCTTCAATCAGAAATTGAAGACAGATCCTCAAATTTTATGAAAATTCGAATGTCGTCGAAATTTTTAGTAACATTTACTCTCAGCATCCTAATGGTGAATGGAGCAATGAAGTTCCAAACGTTTTCCGCACTAATCAAGTTTCAAACCGTATTTGCCGTAAAAAAGTACAAATGGACCGCGACGGTTATATTATTTTATAAAACTGAACTAAAATTATACTAAATGGTGATACCCAGTCTAATAAATAAAGTATGATTTAAAACTTGCATTCCGTGTGCACGGAGCCATATAAGTCGAATATAAAAAATAATAGTTTAAAAAAACTAAAAAAACACGCTTTCATAAAAAACCCAACTAAAAAACAGAAAATAAATAAAATTAAATAAATAAATATGTGACAAATAAAAGTATAAATATATAACAGTGACGCACGTTAATATCAGCACCTCCAGATGTCAGTATTTTATTAAATTTATTTTATTTTCTGTTTTTTAGTTGGATTTTTTATGAAAGCGTGTTTTTTTAGTTTTTTTAAACTATTATTTATTTTTCATTTTTTAGTTAATTTTTTTTACTTTTTTTTCGGATTATTGCATTGTCATCGACCTTTGACAGTTGTGCAAAGTTTGAATTAAATCTGATCGTTCAAAGACAAAATCGAGCTCAAAGGGGTCGGTTATATACATACGTACAGGTGAAGCTAATAAAAGCGTGATGAAAAGCAAACGGCTTTATGTTCTGAACAAAAAAAAATTCATCGTTACATAATATAAAACAAAGTCCTCTGCCACACGTGTCTGTCTGTTCGCGATAAGGTAAAAAAAAACATGCGGTTTTCACCAGTAGACAAAGTGATTCTTGAAGAAGGTGTTCGTATATAATTTGTCAAAGATTTTTTTTTATTATCAAGGCAGGAACAACGTCCGCCATGCATAGAAAATCAGTAAACTTTAAAGTGTTTATTTCGGTATTTCATGTCGACCTAATCAACCATCCATCACGACTTATTTAAAGATCGCTTTATGTTTATAATTACCATTAAAATTATCATCATATGAGTTTAAGATATAACACCAGTACTTATTGAATTCACGTTTATTATTACAAATAGAGAAAATCGAGAGGTACCGATGAAAAATGATAGATACTTATCCGCCACGAAAAAAAGTCAATTCACAGCCAACATGAAAGCAATAAGGCAGCTGAGTTGGGTGTGGTTATGACAAGCTGCAATATCTCAGGATTACGATTCTAATATTGTCAGTCTCTCGGCTTTTTTTTTCAATCCATAAAATGCGTTGGATGTTTATCTTTTTACTTTGAAACTGTCATAACGAACATTTCGGTATTTTTTTTCGATAAAATTGAATAACCAAATGATTGTCAAAATTCTTAATTAATTAATGTGACCTCTAGAGTACAATATATACATATATCTGTACTGTTATATTGCTTATTAATCCTTACTAATATTATAAATACGAAAGTAACTCTGTCTGTCTGTCTGTTGTGCTTTCACGCCAAAACTACTGAACCGATTTAAATGAAATTCGGTACACAGATGTTCTATAGCCTGAGAAAGGGCATAGGCTTGAATCCAAAAAAGGGGTTATTAGGGGTTGAAAGGGGGATGAGAAATTGTATGGAAGTATCGTCATTTTTAGAGCTAAAAGCTTGAAATATTTTTTAGGCCCTTGATTATGTTGCGTTGATATAAATAAATATGGCATTCAAAGTTTGTAGAAGTTTTACCCTCAAGAGTATAAAATAACAATAGGAAATAGGGGATGAAAGTTTGTATGGGAACATGTAATGTTCCGCTTCGATTTAAAGAATTATTTCAGTGTTAGATAGCTCATTTATCGAGGAAGGCTATATATCATCACGCTAAGACTAATAGGAGCGGAGCACCAATGAGGAATGTTTCAAAATCTTTTTTTTCCCTTTGAGAGCTTCCGGTGTATGTTAGTTAGCCCAAAGTCATTATTCAGCGCGCAGAAGCTACTCTAAGATGTATGTTAAAAATCCAATGGAGATTTGAAGACCCGTCAGGCTAATCGTGTGTATATATTATACACATATATATAGTTATCTTAAAAAATCTAAGTAATGTATATATTTTTCTGTATTCATTTTAGTATAGTAAATATACATACGGCATATCCTTAAATCTAATAATATTCATACATTGAAATGTTTTCAGTAGGTATACGCATAACATGCTCCTTACTTTGGATATTTTCTCTGAGAGAACGTTTATTTATTTCTATATGTTACTTTTAGATGCGTGGAGAAATTCTCTAGAACATATTCATACGGTTTCATGACTCAACTTCTCTCTAGTATGGCTGCCATTTGCGTTGTAATGGTTCAAGTTTCGGTGAGAATAATACAGAATATTTTTGTTCATAATTTAAGCTGCATTGTAGATTTCATTTTATTCGTTGAATAATTATTTAATAATGATTTTTAATAAATTTTCTCCGACATTTCGTAGTATCAAATTATACAAATTGTGAAACTAGCTGGTTCGTGCCCGTTATCTTGGGCATTAAAAAAAATGACAAAGCAAATCACAGTGAGGCTGTGAAGGCCCGTAAGGCCAATAACGTAGTCAGTAAAAAAACCCCATTGGATTAAAAAAAATAAGCCATAAGCATTCTATGAAATCATCCGCATCGAATGGTCATAGTGTTATACCGAAATTCAAAGGAACTGTATTTTCATGTAGAAAAATATAACTTTATACATATAATTATTCTGTCCGTGTGTATATGACTGAACTTCTCCTAAACGGCTGGACAAATTTTGATGATTTTTTTTGTGTGTGTTCCGGTTGATTCAAGAACGATTGTGATTCGCAATTAGACCCGGTAGGTGGCGCTGCGATTTTTTTATTATCAAAGCAGAAAAACGTGCGCTGGGCCCAGTAGCATACATATATGTACATAGAAGATTTATATTAAAATAAAAGAATAAATTATGTAATACAATTAAGCTACGATAAAATTTATTAAAAGTAAAACTAATAAGATGTTTCACCTTGAAAACAGACAAACAGATTATATGTGTATGATATAATTAGATAAATGTTTCTTTTTCCAGCAAGACGCGTCTAGCTTTAAATCGGTAAAGCTTGTCACGTCACTTGCGTTTTTCTTCGCTATGATCATACAGTTGGCTATACAATGCTTTACTGGTAACGAACTGACGATACAAGTAAGAAATACTTTTTCTTATCCTTTACTTCTACTTTTGATATCATTGAAGTGTCTATTGTTTATCCAAGCCAATTTCCGAAACGGCAGAACCCATTTTGAAAAAAACTTTTATTAGCATAGGTCTTCTCAGAGTATTAAAGAGGGCATATCACGACAATTTTTGATAGACACTAAACAGTGATTAGAAATTTTCACAACACAAATCAGTAAAAGAACTCTGTGGGTTCAACAGGAATGGTATAATTACAATACAAAAAATAAACCGCTAAACCATTTTCATGAGAACCTAACTAGCTGGTAAAAAAATGTTTTCTTCTTTTAAACATTCAAATGTTAATTTGCGTCCGATATACGATATCTTTTAGAAATTTGTCATTTCATTATTGAATCTTATCACATACTAGCCTCTGCCCGCGACTTCGTTCGCGTGGAATAGTTACTTTGGGCTAACGTTAACACGCAGCGGAAGCTCTTAAGAGGAAAAAAAACCCAATTTTGAAATATTCTTCATTGGTGCTCCGCTCCTATTGGTTTTAGCGTGATGATATAGTACGTGATAGGCTATATAGCCTTCCTCGATAAATGAGCTATATAGCACTGAAATAATTTTTCAAATCGGACCAGTAGTTCCTGAGATTACCCCCCACAACGTTACAAACTTTAACTCTTTATAATATTAGTATAGATTTACATCTTTGAATGCCTACCTATAATTTATATTTATTATTACTGAAGATAAAAATTGTGCCTTCATACTAATAAAGTTACGTCTTTGAAATATATATGTTCTTAAATTTATTGAAAGCTAAAATGCTTCCAATTTATAAATTTACTTGTGCCTATTTAACCTCTACTCGACACAGTGTTTACCCCCACCAGTTTTCGTCACACAAAAAGGTTGCGGATCAGAATTTCAAAGCCCTCCCATAAAAATTTTCATTTCATAATACAGTGTAAACTCTTTATAACGTCGTTCGATATACCGAAAACTTTTATAACGTAGAAATTACTTCAATTTGGTTGGTTTACCACAAAACCATTTATTGGTTCTCTTCCCTCCATATAACAAAAACTTTTTACATCGAAAAAAAAATGCTCGGTCCCTTGAAATTTGTTATACCCTGTACATTCGTATGAAATCTTCAGAGTAATATAGAAAGACTGAATAATGAATATAATTCTATAATTTACTATAGTGGAAATATGTTTTTTGTGTTAAACTTACCAGGCAGAACGAGTATCGGACGCAGTGATGCAGTGCAAGTGGGAGAGGATGCCGGTTCGTTTGCAACGATTACTCAGTATGACGATGATACGAGCTCAGCGTCCACTGCGTCTAACAGCGGCTGGTTTCGCCAACATGAATAACGCTTGCTTTTTATCAGTAAAATCCTATTTTATCTTTACAATCACCTAATTTGCTATAAAATTAGGCATTTGGGGCGTTAGGGGTGTCGAATAACATCATAAGACTTCCAAAACCGAAGCCAACCTCACCTGCACGTTGTGCACTCTGCTGAATAACGAACGAGGCAATGGTGAAAGCGGGGTGGTAAAATTTTACAGCCTGACTGGGTCGCAACCACCATGTATGTAGCGAAAAAGCCCGTCATAGTGATTCGCTTCTGCGGGTCGCGTTTTGGGATCAGCTTGTGCATATCCAGCTTTTCGCAGGCCGTCATGACAGCGGCGACCGGCGATGGATACTGTGTCACTCGGTGGTCGCTACTGTTTTTGGATTGTACTGTGTTTACCATCAGGAAATTTGGCTTATTGAAATTCGCTGTCGTAACTGATGCCTAGCTCTTAGACAAATAGTCACAGGCAAATGACAGTTCACGCATCTTGCTTTTTAATATTTATATTTTTCTTTAATACAATGGAGTGTGAAAAAGTTTTAATACAAGTTGAAAATAGTTATGATGTCGTTCTGTGTTTAAAATATCACTATTTATTTTATGAATATATTTTATCGTTTAATTTACAATTTAAGTCTATTAACTTGATATTTTATAATGTTAACTATACTGCCTGTATAGTAAACGCCTACAAAAAAGTGAATTTAACTTCGTTTCAACTGGAGGTCCATAGAACTATAAAGTTTTTTTTACATTACCGCCAATATGCGTAGGTTAGTTTTATTTTAATTGAACCCGGTAGATGATGTTACGAACGGGTTGTAGGCTTATTTTAATTGATTTCTCACATACCATCTAGGTATATGTTTGAGGGAGTCCCTTGATAGTTTGGATTTACAATGGGAAAATGGGATGGCTGCAATCGGGTTTTAGGTTTATTAATTTTTTTTGTGTATAAAAATACAATTGAAACCGGTGACAATCGATTTGATGCAGACGAAGTTGCACGGGTCAGCTAGTATATACATGATATACTGTACTGTTATATTACTTATTAATCATTACTAATATTATAAATGCGAAAGTAACTCTGTCTGTCTGTTGCGCTATCACGCCAAAACTACTGAACCGATTTAATTGAAATTTGGTACACAGATAGTCTACAGCCTGAGAAAGGATATAGGCTACTTTTTAATGCGAAAAAGTTACAAGGGGTTGAAAGGGGGGATGAGAAGTTGTATGGAAGTATCGTCATTTTTAGAGCTAAAAGCTTGAAACATTTTTTAGGCTCTTGATTATGTTGAGTTGATATAAATAAATATGATAAAGTTTGTAAAAGTTTTACCCTCTAGAGTAAATAACAATAGGAAATAGGGGATGAAATGGAAACATGTAATGTTTCGCTTCGATTTGAAAAATTCTTTTAATTGCTAGATAACGCTTTTTTTATATATCACAGCAGACAAACGGACAAGTAGAGTCATCTGATGCTAAGTGATCACCACCGTCCATAGACACACCATGGGAGTCGCAAGTGCGTTGCTAGCCTGTGCTTGGATGAGGGGGAATGGGATAGGAGGAAGGGGATGGGGTTGTGGGTATCCGGCACTCTCACTGACCAAACGACACGCAACAATGCAAGCACTGTTACTTCACGTTGGTGTTTCTGTGGGTGGGGTGGTACCACCCCGGGCGAGCCGATCCATTTATGCTAAAACCAGTAATAGCTTTAGCGTGGCTCTACCACCTAAAAAAAGGATTTATCGAGGAAGGCTATATATCATCATGCTAAGACTAATAGGTGTGGAGCACCAATGAAGAATGTTTCAGGAGCCTTTTAAGAGCTTCCGCTGCGTGTTAGTTACCCCAACTCTCCCAACTCATTATTCCGCGTGCAGAAGTTAGTCAAAGATGTATGTTAAAAAATCCGATGGAGATTTGAAGACCCGTCAGGCTTATAGTTTGTATGTATGTGTAGTTATTTAAAAAAATCTAAGTAATGGATCTAAGTATAATGCATCTAAGTAATGTACGTCGACTTTAATAGTCTCATTTAGCAGAATTATCTGGTTAATGCTGTATTTAGTACTTGATGTTGACTTATTATACTTTTATTTTTTGTATTGATATTTATGTATGATGTTCTTATGTGTATGTATTGTATATGTGTAATATATTGGTGTTGGTATATTATTTATATATTGTGATATTCGATAGGTTAAACATAATTTTATAAAAACTTCACCTTTTACACCTACCAACATTTATTTCAGCATAATGGTTGACAGGCAGAGAATGCCTTCGGCATTAAATCCGCCATTGCGTATTTAACACATAATGTGTAAATAAATAAATAAATAATGTATATATTTTTCTGTGTTCATTTTAGTATAGTAAATATACATACGGCATATCCTTAAATCTAATAATATTCATACATTGAAATGTTTTCAGTAGGTATACGCATAACATGCTCCTTACTTTGGATATTTTCTCTGAGAGAACGTTTATTTATTTCTATATGTTACTTTTAGATGCGTGGAGAAATTCTCTAGAACATATTCATACGGTTTCATGACTCAACTTCTCTCTAGTATGGCTGCCATTTGCGTTGTAATGGTTCAAGTTTCGGTGAGAATAATACAGAATATTTTTGTTCATAATTTAAGCTGCATTGTAGATTTCATTTTATTCGTTGAATAATTATTTAATAATGATTTTTAATAAATTTTCTCCGACATTTCGTAGTATCAAATTATACAAATTGTGAAACTAGCTGGTTCGTGCCCGTTATCTTGGGCATTAAAAAAAATGACAAAGCAAATCACAGTGAGGCTGTGAAGGCCCGTAAGGCCAATAACGTAGTCAGTAAAAAAACCCCATTGGATTAAAAAAAATAAGCCATAAGCATTCTATGAAATCATCCGCATCGAATGGTCATAGTGTTATACCGAAATTCAAAGGAACTGTATTTTCATGTAGAAAAATATAACTTTATACATATAATTATTCTGTCCGTGTGTATATGACTGAACTTCTCCTAAACGGCTGGACAAATTTTGATGATTTTTTTTGTGTGTGTTCCGGTTGATTCAAGAACGATTGTGATTCGCAATTAGACCCGGTAGGTGGCGCTGCGATTTTTTTATTATCAAAGCAGAAAAACGTGCGCTGGGCCCAGTAGCATACATATATGTACATAGAAGATTTATATTAAAATAAAAGAATAAATTATGTAATACAATTAAGCTACGATAAAATTTATTAAAAGTAAAACTAATAAGATGTTTCACCTTGAAAACAGACAAACAGATTATATGTGTATGATATAATTAGATAAATGTTTCTTTTTCCAGCAAGACGCGTCTAGCTTTAAATCGGTAAAGCTTGTCACGTCACTTGCGTTTTTCTTCGCTATGATCATACAGTTGGCTATACAATGCTTTACTGGTAACGAACTGACGATACAAGTAAGAAATACTTTTTCTTATCCTTTACTTCTACTTTTGATATCATTGAAGTGTCTATTGTTTATCCAAGCCAATTTCCGAAACGGCAGAACCCATTTTGAAAAAAACTTTTATTAGCATAGGTCTTCTCAGAGTATTAAAGAGGGCATATCACGACAATTTTTGATAGACACTAAACAGTGATTAGAAATTTTCACAACACAAATCAGTAAAAGAACTCTGTGGGTTCAACAGGAATGGTATAATTACAATACAAAAAATAAACCGCTAAACCATTTTCATGAGAACCTAACTAGCTGGTAAAAAAATGTTTTCTTCTTTTAAACATTCAAATGTTAATTTGCGTCCGATATACGATATCTTTTAGAAATTTGTCATTTCATTATTGAATCTTATCACATACTAGCCTCTGCCCGGCGATCTGCCGTGGAATAGTTACTTTGGGCTAACGTTAACACGCAGCGGAAGCTCTTAAGAGGAAAAAAAACCCAATTTTGAAATATTCTTCATTGGTGCTCCGCTCCTATTGGTTTTAGCGTGATGATATAGTACGTGATAGCCTATATAGCCTTCCTCGATAAATGAGCTATATAGCACTGAAAGAATTTTTCAAATCGGACCAGTAGTTCCTGAGATTACCCCCTACAACTTTACAAACTTTAACTCTTTATAATATTAGTATAGATTTACATCTTTCAATGCCTGCCTATAATTTATATTTATTATTACTGAAGATAAAAATTGTGCCTTCATACTAATAAAGTTACGTCTTTGAAATATATATGTTCTTAAATTTCTTAGAAAGCTTTTTAAAAAGTCGGGATATTAAAATTGTAGACATACTCAACATTAAATGTAAAGCAGCTCCTCAAGACGGATAAGGTAGATAATTATTATTTCAATACTCTACTCGACACAGTGTTTACCCCCACCAGTTTTCGTCACACAAAAAGGTTGCGGATCAGAATTTCAAAGCTCCTCAAGACGGATAAGGTAGATAATTATTATTTCAATACTCTACTCGACACAGTGTTTACCCCCACCAGTTTTCGTCACACAAAAAGGTTGCGGATCAGAATTTCAAAGCCCTCCCATAAAAATTTTCATTTCATAATACAGTGTAAACTCTTTATAACGTCGTTCGATATACCGAAAACTTTTATAACGTAGAAATTACTTCAATTTGGTTGGTTTACCACAAAACCATTTATTGGTTCTCTTCCCTCCATATAACAAAAACTTTTTACATCGAAAAAAAAATGCTCGGTCCCTTGAAATTTGTTATAGCCTGTACATTCGTATGAAATCTTCAGAGTAATATAGAAAGACTGAATAATGAATATAATTCTATAATTTACTATAGTGGAAATATGTTTTTTGTGTTAAACTTACCAGGCAGAACGAGTATCGGACGCAGTGATGCAGTGCAAGTGGGAGAGGATGCCGGTTCGTTTGCAACGATTACTCAGTATGACGATGATACGAGCTCAGCGTCCACTGCGTCTAACAGCGGCTGGTTTCGCCAACATGAATAACGCTTGCTTTTTATCAGTAAAATCCTATTTTATCTTTACAATCACCTAATTTGCTATAAAATTAGGCATTTGGGGCGTTAGGGGTGTCGAATAACATCATAAGACTTCCAAAACCGAAGCCAACCTCACCTGCACGTTGTGCACTCTGCTGAATAACGAACGAGGCAATGGTGAAAGCGGGGTGGTAAAATTTTACAGCCTGACTGGGTCGCAACCACCATGTATGTAGCGAAAAAGCCCGTCATAGTGATTCGCTTCTGCGGGTCGCGTTTTGGGATCAGCTTGTGCATATCCAGCTTTTCGCAGGCCGTCATGACAGCGGCGACCGGCGATGGATACTGTGTCACTCGGTGGTCGCTACTGTTTTTGGATTGTACTGTGCTTACCATCAGGTACAGTGCAGTCATTTAGCCGTAATACAATTTAAAAAAAACACAGCCTGGTCAACTACTATTTCCAAGATATACGAGTATATATCTGCTGCTAAGTAGACAAGTGTTGACCAGTATGTATCGGTAACTGCAATTGAGATGCAGTACTCCTGTAATCTATTTGCATCTTAAACACACTCTAACTTTGAAGTTACTGTTCTAACGTTTACATCAGGTTAGATTTTGGTAAAAATTACACCTATAAAAATGGCATAATACAAAAACACTAAATGCTAATTCAATTACACTCTCGTATGGTTTCTTGAAACTTATTTTTTTTTTTTTTCTAATTATATTGATATCCAAAATATGAATCTAAAAAAATAGTATTGGAACTGACTGCGGGATTTTCTCAGAAATCAGAACCCTTCCATTAATAAAAATGTTGACTTTTTATTCATCCGGCAAACAACGTCAAGTTTTTGCAATGGGTTCTTTTTTATATTGTCTTTGGATTTTTTATAATATGATTAATAACCAAAAAGATGAGTAATAAATATCAAAGTTGTATTTAACTTTTTATATTTATATTTCCATTTACCAATAGTATATTTGTATTTTATAGATCTCTCTGTAAAATTTTCTGAACTGGTACTATTTATATTATAAAAGGTGAAGGACTTAAGGATTTGGAAGGATTTAAGAGTGGTAGAGCCACGCTATAGCTATTATTGGTTTCAGTATGAATGGGTCGGCTCGCCCGGGTAAGTACCACCCTCTCATAGAAAACCGACGTGAAGTAACAGTGCTTTCATTTTTGCATTTCGTTCAGTTAGTCCACAGAGGCCCATCTCTCTTCCCCTATCCTCTCCCCCCTCACTCCCTTTCCCCCAAACATAGGCTGGCAACGCACTTTCGACTCCCCTGGTATTGTTAGTGTCTATGGACGGTGGTGATCACTTAAGTTAAGTGATCACCACCGTCCATAGACACTAACAATACCAGGGGAGTCGAAAGTGCGTTGCCAGCCTATGTTTGGGGGAAAGGGAGTGAGGGGGAGAAAACTCTATTAGAATATAATAACTAGCAATTATAATCTGCAAATGAGCATTGGAATACATTTAGATACTTTCTAACATAACGGCCATTGTTTCAGATCATGAAAGCTGCCTATTCATACTACGCCGTACTGAGTCAAAAACAGGGCAATGGCACTCAAAGCGCTTAATATTAGAAATGAAACACACGGAAATTCCTCGAAATTTTAATTAAATGTTACTTATTAATGCACATAACTAGCATATTGTTATTATCTACAATCTATACTATCACAGATGATTCGTATAAAAATAATAAAGAATAATAATTAAATTAATACTACTACATAGTACCATTTAGATCTATATTATAACTAAATTTTTTTAGACCATTCCCACCAAATACCGCTTCAAATACAAAACACAGGATATTCGAGCTAGTTTCAAACATCGATGGTGTGGATTTTATATGTAAAATTATTTTCCTTTTATTTATTTACCTTACATTTTACATCCAAAAAACAATTATAAATCATATTTTTGTAAGCCTTTGAAATCTATGAGTAGGTTAAGTAAATTCCAGTCTTTTCTTACAAATAGGAATAGTTACATTTGAAATTGTTCAACATAGATATATGAGATTCTAAAACACCGATTGTCTTTAGGTACAATTAACGTCGATTCTAGCTGCTCTTAAGTCTGCACTTACGCTTCGTCAAAACATATTTGGTTTTGTATGTATGTATTGAGATAATTAAAGCAGTTAGTTTTAATACACTATTTTTTTTTTGTTAAAGTTATACTTCTTTTGGCACGTTAG
>MU160660.1:59037-71809 GCA_015888305.1 Antheraea pernyi | reverse complement strand
ATCTATAATATTATCTAACAATCAAATGAATGAGTTGTAGAAGCACAACAATAGGTAGACAGAAATGTTGAATTTTACATCTTTGTTTGTGAATGTTGTCGATATTAAAGGAAACCGCAGTCCCATAATTTTAAAACACATGGTTGTATGCATTAAGATGTAGAATAAAAAAAAATGTATCTATATTTATAAACGCTAAGGACAATTAAGCTTTATTTAAGTAATTAAAACTAAACCCAGACCTTATGCCAGAATCTAATCGAATTATATGTCGAATTTCATCATATTTCTCCAAACATTTGAGCATAATTGATGCAAAAATTGATACATTCCCGTTTATTTATATATATCAGATATAAAACAACACGATGTTATATACTATAAAATAATGAAGAAAATTCAAACAGTGAATATTGAAAACCACATAGGTACGTATGCACAGGTGTATAAGTATATGCTATGTGGTATGTGGGTGACGGTCAAAGAGTTGCGCGAGATCTATACGTTTTGACGACGAGTTTAAAAATAAATTTGTACTTTGTACAAGGTAATAGGGATGATGAGTTGCATCTAATAGGTTATTTTCAATATTGTAATAATCTATTTTTACCCCTAATATTTAGGGACGAGATTTCAAATCATACTGAAAATAGTCAACATATACATGAATGTAATGGAAATTTTATATGGGAATAATTTTTGCACTTTAATAATAATAAAATATTGATTGCCAAACAACTTATCCTAGACTTACATATATTGATAATATAACAAAGTTTCTTTCTACTTATGTAATAGATTATAGTTTGATCTCCACACTAGGCTCGAGGCCTGTCTTGTGGATTTCTAATTCAGGACGATTTGTCTATCCGATTAACAGCGCTCGTGTGTGTTCGTGTGTGTGTCCGATTGTGTAAAAACGTTTTCTGTATTCTCAATTTCTGATATTTTTTAAACAAAGAATGTCATCTTTGCATATAATATTGATAGATCCTGCCCTAGTCTGTCCTAAAAACTGTATGTAGTAAACACTTATATTTCTTAGTTAAACACAGGGGACATTACAATTGTGACCAAATCTTATAGATAAGTATTTTGATTTTGTATATTTAAACTTGGTATCGGAAAAACTAAGAGTTAATCACGTAAAGGGTAAATTTGGTTTTAACAGTAACGAACTGATTGCACTCTTTGTGGGGTGCCAACATGGTACGGAATAATTTGGAGATATCAAGTTCCGTTAACATTCGGTATTGTTGTGAAATATGGATTTTATTTTATAACATATATTCAATTATTATTAGACGATAACTTTGTAACAACGTTGAAATACATAAACTAATTATAAATTATAATCACTTCAATTTTTATACTTATTATTACAGGAAATAATAGTTATGCACAAAATTCAAAAGGCAGTAAATTATTTATTTGTTACATTTCATTAATATCTTGTGGATTTAGTTATAGTTCAGATATATTATACAGCAGGGGTGTTCAAGCTTGAACTACTGGTTATCCATTTCATTATTGTTAGACTACGATCACTCGATTTTAAGAGGCTACATGTATGTGTGATGCAGGATTGTCGTCTAGGTAAAAATCCAAGCCCAGGTGTACCGTGCACCCTTGAGCTAGTTGTCAAAATCGCTCGCCTTAGTAGTCCGGTGAAGCTGTTAAGACCTTGCTAGGTAAATAGCGTAGTCAGTTCGAGAAAAAAAAATCCCGCCAAAAATGATAAAAGAAAGTGAAAACGAGTCTTTCTGCTCTAATTGTGGATCCTTTAAATTGTAGGTATTGCTGCGTGGGGGGAGCAGCGCCGCCTTCTGGCGGCGGCGGTAGGACCGGACTTATCGCTGCCGAGCGTGGTTTCGGCCATGCTCGGCAGCGAACAGGCGTGGCGAGCGATGGCCTCCTTCTGCGAGGAGGTCATCTCGCAGAAGGAGGAGGCGGAGAGGGCCCGCGAGGCAGACCCTCAAAGTGGCCGTCTCCGCCAAAGGAGGACAGGCAGCACAAATGTGGGCCCCCGGAGGTGGCCCCCGCCGAGTCCCGTGAAACATTAAGGCCTCGGTCTTGTTCAGGGCCACCTCGAGGCCCAGCCTTCTTATGCGCCCGACCACGAGAGTTACGGCCTCCATGGTCAGGCGCACCAATTCCGGGAATTCCCCGCCCCGGGCTACGACTGGGGTGTCGTCCGCGTAGCAGATGAGGGAGGCGCGCTCCAAGAGGGAGCGCGCCGCGGAGCACCCAGTCGTAGCCCGTGAAAAAAAAAAAAAAAAAAAGGTATTTATTTATTACATTTTGTGTTAGCTACCTACATACTAAAACAAAATCTGTGAATAGTTTATACATTATACAGTAACGAGTTTTGTGAGTGATGTGTATAACAGTTAATTAGAACAGGCTACTTGAATTTTGTTCATTGTTTTATAGTAGCAATGGGTAGTAGCAATATAGTTAAATTCTAGTTTTATAACAATATAATATAAGCCCCAAAATACATAAACAGGCGCATGGGAAAAGAAAACAATCGTCAATACTTCAGAAGCTTTACAAAGTAATCATAAAATTAGATAAATATTCTCCTCAAACATTATAATTATCAATGAAATTGTTAATTCTTTTTAAGTGCTACAAAATGATTTTCTGACGACCACTCCCGTTGACGTTTAAAACATAGACAAGCATTCATTTACCACAGTTGTGTACAAAAGGTTAAGTAATAAACTATGTAATTCGTTACAAACTTCAACATTACTATAAATACGAATTAATGCCTGTATTTATATCGGAAAATGTTAACGTTCTATCATAAATCAGTAATCACGGCATAAGTAAGTCAAGCGTGACACCTTACCATATCAGATTACCATGAGTTTGACGTAAACAGTATAATATACTAAAGGACTTAGCATTTTCACTTTTTAATAGACAGCTGAGCAGTAATGAATAAGAGTTATCTATGAACTTCACCATAATTATAAAATCGGCCTTCAAATATCCCAATACTTATAAATGCATCTTCCTTGGGTAAAACTTGATTCACGCCAGACGTATTAGATCTCTAGATATCAAGTAATTTATAGTTCTTTGTTTTTCGACTAAATTATAAAACTGAGGTAACATTCCTTTCGTGTTCAAATTTTCTCATTATGTCTTTATTCATTGTCAATCAACGATGTCAATAATAAAATTAGTTGCTATATGATAATTTAGATAGTAAATGTCGAGTTAAAATCTGGGAACATTGAATACATATTCTATTAGGTAACAACATGGTAAGTACAATTTCTTATGTATTATTATTTAAGAACCAGCTATTATCCGCGACTACGTTCACGTGGAGCTTAGTATAATGTAAACATGTTCATAGGATGCGCCCTGTTCTGGACTCTACCTGTTTTGTTTACTATATTTAAGTGAAACACTATTCTTTTCTAAAATAAAAGTAGCTTACGCGTAAATTAGTCCTTATAACTTCAACTATTTGCCAGTGAAAGTCCCGTCAAAAACGGTTAACCGTTTCCGAGAGTAGCTCGAAGAAACCGACAGGCAGACAGACAACAATTTCAAAATAAAAATTTTGAAATTATACTTCTTTTGGCGCATCAGGGAATAATGATGAGAGTACATTTATACGATGCGCGCGTACACCGTCACGAAAAACCGACACCCTGAAGTTAGATATAGTCAACGTTTTGTTTCTTTGTATTTGTTGTTTGTAATTCTTTGTATTAAAACTTTCAATGTATTAAATACCTTTTTTCTATTGTTAACGACAGAGAAATTTTTAAAAAAGTTCTTTATCTTGTTACGCCAAAGAAGTATAACTTCTAACGCGTGTACATAAGTACGCACACACTTTTTTTGTTTTTGTTATAAGTACCATATATACTTTCATACCATTAGTTCCAAAGCTGTTATTTTGACATTACAAACAGACATTTCAATATTACTTATATGTATAAATAAAACGAAAGGAGACTAGTAATGTAGATATATTATTTCTAAATTACTTTTCTACTGAACTGTACATTGCCATATGGCGCTTATGGTCGGCGTTGAAGATAAGTCCATAAAAAGGTTTATGTGTCTTTTATACCAAGTAAAGGTCTTGTAGGTACATTATTGTATAAACGTTTAACATCCACCAAACTAATGTTTTCTAAATGACTATTCTGTATTTTTATCATTGGCTGTTTGTTCAATACATACTACTTAACTAATTATTTCGGTTACAGTCTGACTCATGAAGTTATCTTTAAACTTATCCATTTAGATGACCAATACAATGGAATTAAATTTCCAAATAATGTTTATGCCTACTTAATACTATGACTAACGTTGGCAGAAGGGCGTTACAAAAAGAATAATGTGTTTCTTGACTTTAACATTTGGTGTTATAAATAGCCTCAATGTGTTCTCAGGGTTCTGTCTCCGCGTAAATAAAGTAAGACGGTGCTTGGTTTATTAATGTTTTTACGATGACATTTATTTCAGGTCTTCTACTTTTTATAATAATGTAAATTAACTGATCTTAGCGTAAAATAATACTTTCACATATCCATGTAGATAACTGCTTATCAGTAAAAGGAGGTAGTATATAATAGTTGGTAAGTATGTGGGTTTTCAAGACCAAGGGCAATCAATCGTCAAGGTGAAAGCATCGGACAATTGAGATTCAGAGATACCTGGTATTGATTAGTAAAGAATAAACAAACTGTATACCGAAACTATTAAAGCTTATTCACTAATACAGCACACATGTGTTCTTTAACCTCGCTACTAAATATGTACCTATGTGCGCAATGAGTTCTACCCACGCATTCGGTACAAATCTATCGGCGACTATATACTAAGATGTTTAATTTATCGAATACCTATTTATTCTGTATAGCTCATGTCAATTCGTCGTTATTTTCTGGCCTAACTGACATTGGCCTGGGTATTGCTAAAAAAATTAAAAGTCTGTACGAATTTGTTTGAATCCTTCGACGATTATATTAATAATTGAGATAATTTATTAGCAATAAGGATAGTAATAAACGTATAAGTATAGCAAACATAAACATAATTTTATTATATCGAAACAAAGAGTATTTAAACAGAAAAAGGAGTACTTAGAATTTTATAGACCTTTAAAAAATATCACATATTATATAGACCTTTAAAAATATTCTTATAAAAATGCTGAGCTTATTACACCGGATGTGAATACCTGCCTGTTGGTTGGTCTAAGGCGGATGTGGGTCTATTTGCATGCAGGTCGCGGACTCCGTGACAATACAGAGGAACCGCGACAGAAATACTTACGAGTAGACAGAGGTATTAAATAGTAACTGATGTTTTAAAAATTAGTAATATGTTTACGTGTGCAATATTTTTAATATCTACAAATAATTGTTCGATTTATGTATCATAAAGTTTATGTAACGTGTACTGAATGATTTTAAAGGATACTTCGACACGAAAAATATTCTTTATTTCAGATAAATTACTTTACCTATCATTGACTTTATACAATTTTTCCTAAATAAATATATCGTCATTATGAATGTAATTATTTTAACATATACTAATTATTCAGGTTAACAGCGATTGATGTCATGTTTTCTTTGTAAAAGTATACATTTATATACATGATAGAAATTACAGCGGCGCGACTGTTGTTTCAGCAGTCGAATCTTGAACAGGTTTTAATTATTTTATACCACAGCCTGGAAATTGTAATAACTGTAGTATATACAAAAAGAACTACTGTTTATCTCTAGCAACATAATGGTTGGATAAGATTGAAGTTTATCGACTAAGCCGTGTTATCAGTTAGATTGGGCGCCTATATCATGATACTGTATCAATACTGGACTTTGGGTAAATACAAAAGACAAGTTTAAGGCGAATTGTAGTTACAATCTAATTGTTTTTACCTGAAGATGACAAGTAATTATAATCAATACTTATAAAGAAAGACAGAGAGAGTACAGTAGAGTAAATTGTTCCAAGTACAAAGTAGTAGTAAAATGAATTATAACACCGAGCTGTTTTCCAAAAACCAATAAAAGTAAACGACCCATGTTTGAACAAGTTAGCTTAAATGCAGCCAGAATTTTTAGAATATATGAAATCGGTGCTGGCAACTGTCCAAAATATTTCAGCACAAAATCTTACAGTTAATTTGTTAGAGAACTGATGATTTAAATTAAGAATAACTCATAGAATGTTTTCGTTTTTTGAACAAAAATATAACACCAGAATAAGGATTTCAATTCATTATGACGAACAATCTAGCAAAAGAATTAAATATGTTTTAAGTAGACGATTCAGTGACTTAGTATATATGATTTAAATGTGTTTAACTTTATAATTTTGTAATAGAAAGTATAATTAAGACAAGCTAGTTGTAACGTTAATATGTAGGACAGTCCGAGGCGATTGCCTGGCGGTCGCTTCGGTCGTTGTAGCGGCTGCGATCTTGGCCTCAAAGCTAGGCCGGTTACCTTCTTTGGATGCGACCGGTTTTGCTAGATCACGTTATTTATAGTTAACAGTTTAATCTCTAAAACCATTATTAGTATATTAAAGTGATTACATCCCGGCTTTTGAATTCCCAATACGATACTGTTATGTAGTACCTATGTACTACTGCGACGGATGTCGTGGGTTCATTGCAACGTAATCAAAAGAACACAAATCACTCGTTAACAATTTCTGCGAAGTGATTATTAGTGAAGAGTAATAAATCGCTTGAGTCAAGCGTTATCTATTTTCTTGAATCGTAGGATATGAGTGTATTGGCATCGTTCGCAGTACATGAGGTGAGTCACGTCATTGCCAGCGACACTCGTGCGGGGTGTTTGATCGCGCTACGTTTGAATCACTGCACCCGCGCCATGCCTTCCCTTCTATTATGCACATATTGATGTCGCAGGTAACAGAATCGCTATTGTATGCTATTATTCACTATTGTGCAGACGAACTTTTTAGGTACCACTAAGCGATTGTTAACGCCTTATTGTTACTCTGCATAAATGTGTACCTTACGTGTCACGTTATTTGAATTGGAATAATAACAAGGTCCTAAACCCACGGAGGAGTTCTATATAATTACGTTGCTTTGTGTATGACACACAAATGAATTCATTATTTTTTATTCATATCTATTTAAATTTTAATTGTGTAGGTATATCTAATTAATTTTTTTCTTCAGTTCAGCAACGGCTACAAGTATGCTTTTTACATTCACTTATTCAAAATTAAAAGTACCTAATGCATGAAAGTTATTATATTTAATAACACTTCTGAAATTACAGTAATTAGATTGAAACAGTTTACCTATTCAATTAGTATAATACCTATATAAAGGCGTTTCTATCCCATGTGTAAATTATAATTAATTGTTAATACCATACCTATTTAGATGTAAACTCGATACAAATAATGAAGCTACGAATATCATTAACGATAGTTGGAGTTTACATATTTATAAAACAACAGATAGAGATTTCTTGGAATAATTCACGGATACTGACTGTCCAGCTGCGAGATTTTATTTTTATTTATGTACAACAAAAAGAATAAACAAAATATTTGTTGCAAAATTAATAACATGCAATTTATAATCTATGAGATAAATCATTTATTAATATTCTTATCTAGCAGTATTCACTTTATTCATGTAGCGCCATCTAGTTTCATCTACATAAAGTTCAAAAAGCTAAATCCTTTATCTGTTTTTTAAATGAAATTAGTCAAAAGCTAGCCTTATCTCATTCTCATCACTATTTATTATTATATTTTTAATATTATCGATAAGATTTCAACATTTTCTTCGTTATATATCTAACATTGAAGATAAGTAATAAATTATATTACTACTAACCATCGCACGAGACTCTGAACGTAGTATTAAAAATATATTGATAATAAATACCCCTAGTCAGTGAAAAAGAACATATTCTTCAAATCTAACGTACTCTATCAGTAATTTATTTTCCAGTATCGGATGAGTGGTTGCAGTGATAAGCCTTCTACAAACGTACAAATAATGTATAATAGTAGTAATATTATATAATTGCATACTATATGAATTGTATGTACTATATGTATTGAATACTATGTGTATTTTAGCCCATATTTAACTAACTTTACATATGTAGTATAAATATTTTATATAAACCTATTGTAATATATATACCCTATCCATGTTACAAGAGTTAATATGTTTATCACCAGTGAAGTTAATGTAGACATTTTATAAAAGATTTATATTCCAATATAATTTATTTCACTTAAAAACTTTAATATCCGACCAAAAGAGGTCGTGAACAAATATACTCCTATATAGTCAATCAAACGCATGTATAAATTTAAATTTATATCATAGAATTATGAAGCTGCTTACACTGACTACTCGAAGCTTCATTACTCATGCATGCGTGGACTGACTAGTTTTTGTTTATTTTCTTACTAAACATTTCGACTCTGCCAGATTGTCGAGTCGCTAAAAAAGTAGATTATTGTTTTAAAAGTCCACGATTTGCTAGTTAAGTTGGTTCACCCTTCTCAGAGGTTAGTCAGGACAAACAAGGAGACGATAGACAAAAAATTCAAAATGCTTGCTTGTGTTTTGATTTCGTGTAAACAATAATATAAGGAAAAACTTTTATTTTGAAATCACGGACAGATACTTCAATTTTATGTATAAATATATTCGTGAATTATACTTAGGCAACTTATAATTATTTTTTTTAATTTATATATTGTGACTCGTAATCTATAATACTAGGCAAGTATGCGAGCATAACATGTGTTTTCATATATCGTTGTGTAGCTACACTGGCAAGATTAATTGAGCTTATTTTTGCTATTTATTTATTCCACAACAGATGATACGTTTTACGTTCTTATATGCATGTAAGAAATTCAATTAAACACAATTTGTATGCACACAACACATACACAAACTTTGTATGCACGTGGTGGAAAACAGTTCATGATTTTCAAATAATAAATCTATTAAATGATAGTGCAACATGCGGTATAAATAAATCGTTGCGATCGCAAATGTCTTTAAGTCGTCTTCGTAAAACTAACACAACTCGCAATATACCATCTCTACAGTCAACATGCATTTATTGAACAAATGCAGTTTATCTTCGGCCTCATCTTTATTTTCAATCCGATGTATGTCCGATGTAAGAGTTTGCCATTGTACGATGAAATAAGATAAAAAGTTATAAAACAAATACATATTATTTCTATAATTGCTCGATGCTATTATTTATAAAAAATACTCACTTAACACAATAATTATGCTCTATACTATGACGTCATATCTATGACTTTTATCGTTAAAAACATGATTAAAATACCATATGATTATGAAATGATGTCATCGTCATTCAATTTTTCGAGTAATGGGTGTGGTCATAATGTGTTCAGTAAAAAAAAAACGCTTTCTACCAGTTCTATAAACTACGTTCAGGTTGTTATAATAAAAAGTGAATTTTATAATCCATTTTTGGACCAGTTAGTAAACGATTTACATAACAATACCTAGTTTTTAATTGTATATACAGATATCTTAATTTCTATTTAATTCGTTATGGTAAAAAGGAAGATACCGACTCCAAAAAATACGTAATACTTATGCTATGGTAATACGGAATTTACTTTAACGAGTAATAAATTAATGACCTCATTTGGTCTTTATCATAACCTCAATGTTTTTAATTATAATGACAAATTACATGTACAATATGTTTTTGCACTTCTTTTAATTAGTGTATCTATACAATTTACTTCACAAAATATAGAATTCATGTTAATTCGTTGTTCTTTTATTGGACTTAAAAATTTGTAAACAAATTTGTAGAAAATATTAGTGTTGACATCTCAAGGCCTAATAAATTATAAATACAACAGAGTTTCAATAGCAGTAAAATTGTTTTCTAAGTGAAAATTAATTTATATAAACTTATTCAGTACATTGATTCTAAAGATGAATTCCGAAGTATTCCTTTCTGTTACATGATATAACTGACCTCGAATATATTATTTTATTATGTGATGATATAGAGATAAAGTAAATAAAAAACTATAAATGAATGCTTTAAGACCTCCCATCGAGTTACTGTTATTTATTTCCATTCGGGCACCGTTCCAAATAAGAGGAAGAATCTGATATTAATATGTGTACTAATGACTTTTGATTAAACACTTTCTTAGAAAAATACACGCATACACAGGCAAGTGGAAGGGTTTTATTTTTTTCCCTTATCAAACTGAAATAGTTTTGAATATTATCCGATACGAAATATATATAAGAGTTGTTGAGGTATGTATGCTTGGTACACATATATGTTTCAACAACTCATATATGTATGAATAGTTAGCTTAGCTTAGGTTAGCTCAGATAGGTCGCGAATCTAACCGGACCAGGGAAGATGGGTCGGGGGGGCCACCTTCCCATTGCACAGGTCCGGCGGACGGAGGAGATGGCCGGTGTGTACACGGCTGTCTCCTAACAAGACGTGGCCCGGCGGCGACCCTTTTGCTGCTGGGCCAACCGCTGGGGTGGCACGATGAAGTCTATAGAGATCTCGTGCCGCCCCAACTATAGCGGAAGACGTACACCGTATACGTAATACTTATGCTATGGTAATACGGAATTTACTTTAACGAGTAATAAATTAATGACCTCATTTGGTCTTTATCATAACCTCAATGTTTTTAATTATAATGACAAATTACATGTACAATATGTTTTTGCACTTCTTTTAATTAGTGTATCTATACAATTTACTTCACAAAATATAGAATTCATGTTAATTCGTTGTTCTTTTATTGGACTTAAAAATTTGTAAACAAATTTGTAGAAAATATTAGTGTTGACATCTCAAGGCCTAATAAATTATAAATACAACAGAGTTTCAATAGCAGTAAAATTGTTTTCTAAGTGAAAATTAATTTATATAAACTTATTCAGTACATTGATTCTAAAGATGAATTCCGAAGTATTCCTTTCTGTTACATGATATAACTGACCTCGAATATATTATTTTATTATGTGATGATATAGAGATAAAGTAAATAAAAAACTATAAATGAATGCTTTAAGACCTCCCATCGAGTTACTGTTATTTATTTCCATTCGGGCACCGTTCCAAATAAGAGGAAGAATCTGATATTAATATGTGTACTAATGACTTTTGATTAAACACTTTCTTAGAAAATCAGTGGAATGATATAGAAAAGTAGTTTAGCTTTTCTGAGTTACTCGATAAACTATTAGCAGTCACAACTAAAATTGTTGCTTTCTGATTAATGACCAACTACTAATCACCAATATTTAGATACCCTCCCGATGAAATAACGGCAGTGAACGATCAGTACCAGCCTGTCTCTCCAAATAGAGCGTGCTCACGTCCACGCCCGCGTAACCACAGATGACGCCGCCGTGGTCTGGGGGTAAATTTCGCTCCCGCACTGATTATTTTGCGCTAAGACGCAGCGGAACCTCTGAAAAGGAAAAAATACCCCGATTTTGCAACATTCTTCATTGCTGCTCCGCTCCTATGTGTCTTCGCGAGCAGACATATAGCCTATAACCTTCCCTGATAAATGAGCTATATAACACTGAAAAAATTTTCCAAATCGGACCAGTAGTTCCTGAGATTACCCCTTACAACGTCACAAACTCACAAATTCACAAACTCTACCTCTTTATAATATTAGTATAGACTAATAGGTACGGGCGGAAATTATACAGTCGTGATAAAAAAAAAATCTTAAATTGCAGTGGCACCTACCGGATCTAATTGTATAGGTCGCGAATTGCATGTATCAGGCAACAGCCCAAGCCGAGGTGTGTCGTACGCCCTTGAGCTAGTTGCCCAAATAAAATCGGCTGAGTGCCTTAAGCGCTCGCCTTAGTAGCCCGGTGAAGCTGTTAAGACATTGGTGGGTCAATAGCGTAGTCAGTTCGAAAAAAATAATAATATTTAGATACTTACAGGAACAAGAATCGGTTGATAAATTAGAGTACCTACAGAATGTTTTTATTGGCTTTATAGTTTCAAAAACTACAATCCTGTAATTAAAATATGTGTATAACGTAGATAACCGTTAGTGTCGTACGGAGTATCTGTTTTTATTGAATGTTCCTTATAATCAATTTGTGTTTATCTCAAGATGCGTTTGGGGTGCGTAGGGATTAGAAATAATGAACAGTGCCGGTCTTACTTCTATATACTTTACGTTTTATTTGCGGATACAGCTGTTTTACTATGGATGGCACTTTCTATTTTAAATGAAAATTTCTAAGTATTCGTTATATTATTATCATCTGTATATTCATTGAAATATTTATCTGTATGAAGTTTATTATATTCATTTAAAAATATTTTATCTTTACATAGTATAAAATGAAGTCGCTTCCACTGTCTGTTCCATTAGTTCGATATATATATAATAATCGAATAATCGAAAAATTCAAAGATTTGTAATGTGATGTCGTCGAAACGCTAGCTAATCCTTACGAGATAGATGAAATTAATCTACTAGGGAAATGTATATCTTAAAAAGATCGATAAAAAAGTCCGCGATAGTAGGTTATACTTATCTTTAAAGGATAACCCACAGTAACCATTTTTATCTTTTTACAAGAATAATTATGTGTTATTTACCAAGCTATTTTGTACAATACAGTATTATTCCTTATCCGATTAAATACATTACATACGTTGTACATGTCATATAGATCAAAACCGCT
>MU160660.1:0-58731 GCA_015888305.1 Antheraea pernyi | reverse complement strand
CGCTCTTAACAGTATTTCATTAAAATGGATATCTACACTGCACCCGTGCGAAGCTGGGGCGGGTTGCTAGTAAATAAATTAGGTGTTTTGTAATTATTCCACTTAGTTAATATGTATTATGTATGTTCAAAATTTTAAAATATCTTTTTTCTATACACAAATATTATGATAAACAAATTAATGAACGACACATGACCATTATTTAACATCACTAAGATCGAACGTGTCATATTTATGTACAAGTGATATATATTATTATGGGTTAAGTCTAATTAAGTTAATATATTTCTTGGAAAGCCCTTTAATATACATAAAGGGTATAGGATGTGTAGATTAATATTTATATTTGTTCTATAGTATGTAATAAAATGTATTATTTTTATTGATATAAAAGCGCTCACCTTTTCGTATTAGTAAGCTGGTTACCCTGCGCAGTGCTTCTCTCGGTGACTTCTGGAAGAATTTTGGGGTCAGGTTTGGAGGTAATGTGAGCGGTTTTCGAGTTCCGGAGCCTTCCCAAGGGGCGGGGTGCTCCGCCGCCGCTTTAGACGCAGTTAGTCTGTCCAAGTGTTCAGTTGAAGCCGGCCTGCCATCAAGCATTATTCGAGTTAAAGCGATTAATAATAAAGCAAACGATTAGTAAGTTATTTGAGTAAAAATAAATTAGATAAATCTTGACAGAAAATAATATTAATAGCGGGATTGGTTAGAGATATGAATGATGATTTTAAGGAAGATAATACAGAATGATGATTTTCAGTTTTAACTTTACGTATAAGTATGGCATTTGTAGCATTACAATAGTAATTGATTTACATACTAGCGGGCCCGGGACACGTTGATCCTCCGTGACTATAAAAAAATCCTTAACAAATTATATACGAAAAACATTCCTGTGGAACAATCTATCTACTGGTGAAACCCGCATGAAAATCCGTTCAGTAGTTTTCGAGTTTATCGTGAACAGACAGACAGATAGACGCGGTAGGGGACTTTGTTTTATACTATGTAATGATGATAAGAACATAAAAAAATAGATTTCACATATTTAACACAATTTCAAACCAAGTACTAACATAGTATCTAAAATCTATTGTTATATATCTAAATACACTCATAATATTTTAGAGTATAATGAAGTACTATAATAGACCGAAGAATATTATTAGACAGAAATTTTGAAACACAAACACAAGATAAACGGTTTTTTAACTGTTCGATTTATTTAATACTTTGGTCACAAGCTCATCTTATGTTAGTAACGATGTGGCTCAAGTTAGTGACATGCTAAGTCTGCACTTATCAAATTTTAAGGGTAGTTGCTGTAATACACCTATACGTGTTTGTTGAAAAGTTTCTATCTATCAGGGTTCGCCGTTGTTTATGAATTGTACTGTGCTCACCATCAGGCACAATAAAAAACTTGTGCACAACAACCGTACTATAATCTATAAAAAACACCACTAATATGTAGTCCGGTGAAGCTGTTAAGACCTTGCTAGGTCAATAGCGTAGTCAGTTCGAGAAAAAAAAACACCACTAATATTACAAATTATAGAGTCAAATAACACAAGATTATGAATAAAATGTGAGAATATGAGAAGCTGAGATCCCGTCAAAAACCCCACCAGCGTAGTCTGTTTGACCAAATCTCCCCTGAAATAAAATGAAAACGTACTCTAAGATGACAAACACGTTAAACTTAGAGATTTATTGGCTATTAAGTGTATCTGCCCGAACACACTTATAGGTGCTTGGCGACAGATCTTCATTTAGACGGTAATAGCTAACCAGAAAGGCATTAGAATAACTCAACCATCGTTCTATAATTTAATACGTTTTTTTTCATCACTAAAAGTTCCGGCTCATTATAGACACTCGAATCTATCATATATTGATTGACACAGTGTTCGAACGCACTATGACTGAACCATTATTATATTCAGGCAGGAGAAAAGTAATTATAGACAGTGTCCGCTCACAACGGATATAAACAAGACCAGTAACGACAACAACATTTATGGCCGAGTCTGAGAGAGTGAGAACAAGCAATGCTTTCTTTGTAGCTAAATTATTGTATCTTTTATCTTTATATGTATATAGAAATCCCTTCGATCAACAATAACTAGATATCGGGTCGTCGCGAAAAATACGTCTAGGTCAATAACAGCTCGCTTGAAACGTGAGCTTTTATTTTGTTTAGTTTGTTTGAAACACAGCCAATGTAAGCACGTTTCACAATGCCGCAGTGTATTCAAAGGATGCAAAAATAATACCCGAAAAAGCAATTTAACGGCCGGAGTATCTTCCTTGCCCTAAATACATGTTGAATAAGTTATATTTTTACGTTTGAACTAACAAATAATATTCAATTTTGCACAAAATTACCGATTTTAAAATGCGGTACAAATGTTTGGTCAAGGCTCGCCAACCACACACAGACGCGCAGAATAACAGGAAAAAGTACTTTATTCATTGGGTGTTAAGGTTGAATTCACAAAAAATTATTTATGTTGTCTTTTCATTTGTAAGTGACGGGAGTAATTTATTGGTTTCCTCGTTTTATCGTAAGTATTAGATAATATTTTGAACATTCGTGACATTATTACTAGGTGTCATGGTTGTAATTAGGTTGAACTTAAAACTGTTGTAAAACTTTTTTGCTTCTTTTCTTAGTAAACAAATAGCTACACAGTACACATAAGTATTTATTTATTTATTTATATTATATTATATTTATTTATATTATTTACGCGGACAGGATTTAGCTTCGATTTTGTATGTGACCTTATATCTAGTTATTGTTGATCGAAGAAAAATCCAATGTCATGTTGTTTGTCCACGATGAATCCCGAGACTACTCAAGCGATCTTCATGAACGTTGGCATTTATGTATAATTTGGTACAACTTCACAAATAGTATTTCAATTAATGGCCTCAATAATTTTTAATTACAAATTAAATGATTGTCAATGTTATTAATTGTAGGTTTCATCAGTCTCGAATAGAGATGTTACGGTAATCGCCGTTGTTCCTGGACAGTACTGTGCTTACTATCACGCAAAATGTCGCCACTTCGCCATACCACTATTTATAAATTAATAATATATTATATGAATTTTATACCAACCCCGGGCAAAACTTATATCTGATATGAACTCGCCATATTTATTCCTCTTTACTTATCTTAAGTAAAATTTTGAAACGATAATGATTTATTTGGTTGTTTCTTTGGATACAGCGTCGATGGACGTAGGTTCGAATTCTTGCTGAGTTGGTGCTTATGGTGAAGGAACACGTCGTGATAAAACTATGGTGGTAGGGTATCTTGTAAGCCCGCTTGGGTAAGTACCACACTCAAGGTGAAAATCTGTCTCCAAGCATTTGTTGGTGTGTCCCGGTAGGTGCACTTGGAAGCCAGTCCCCTCTGGGTTTAGCATGTTTTTTTACATCTTAAGCCACATCATTATTTAACAGATTGATGAAATCAAACCTATAAACTATAAAAAAACCTTATGTAATCCTTCTTTAGTCACATCCCTAAATGTTCTCACATTATTATGCGCGGGGCCGTATCATTTATTTTCTAGTACAATATCAAACATTCGAGGCGCGAGAACGTACTCGGTTACTCACGTTGTCCACATCTTACGCCGTTCATGTTATCTAGATGGCCAGTAACAAAATTGTTGTAGTATGATAAATGACAGATTAAACACTCTGTTCCGTAATTAAGGAAACGTAAATAAAAGTATACTTATATATCCAGTATAGTTTAATCTATTCAGTACAATAATTGGAATAGGTTACATGAGAAGATTTGGAAAAGGAGTGGGAAAATAAAAACAGTGTAGTTATTAAACGAGAGTCAGTAAATTGATATATGGTTTTAACTGTGTTTCAAGGTAATCGTTTTATCGGAACCATAACTTTTTAAAGAACCAACATCAAACCTTTTAGCTGTAAGTAACGTAAATTAGAGGATCTATTGAGCATGAAATTTTTTGCAGGAGTTTTTTACTATAATGTAAGTATTTCCGTTATTTATAGATGATATGTTTATCCATTTCTAGTCTATAAATTGATGGTGGGTGTTTACATGTATCGTATTTGCAAGTTTAGAGCAGGATGAAGCGAGGTTAACAAGAGAGACGAGACGATATAAAAATGGGAAGTCGTGGCCGTGAGGCTAGATAATTATTATGGTATTATTGAAATACAAGCGGAGTGATTTTTTTTTTGTCCTATTCTCTTTATGAATATATAATACAAATAAGAAACCATCCTTATTCTACAAATGGTTCATAGCACGTTTAAATAAAACTAAAATATCCATGAAGTGTTTGTGTGGGATAAACTTCGAACCTGCTGAGTTAATTTGGAAGAGTCTTACTGGCAGTCTTTCTCACATTATTATCTATGTGTTTTTTTAGAGTTAAGCAGCAAGGATAAAATAAAATACAACTCCAATTAACCCAGATAAAATATTTAGTTATCATGACACAACAAAAGCATTTCTAAGAGAATAAAGTATTGGACATCAGTTAGTATATAGTAGAAAATATAGAAACTCTGCAATTCCGATAGGCTGTTTCGCAGAATGGAGGTTGTTGACACTAATTAATCAAATTATACGTATTAGGACTTGTGAAACTTATTGTTTTATTGTTGTTTGTGTTTATTTGTGGGTTACGTAATGTAACTGCTTATTGTAATGCCGCACGGTCGAACAAAGGGAAGCGTGGCGCGAGCCGAGGTGTGGGACGCGGGCCGGACTGCGCGACAAAGGGGCGACGCCATTGACATAACATATAGAAACCCACGCACATTAAATGCAGTAATTCACCGCGCTTTTTACGTAAATCATCTCATGTTGAGTGAAAAACAGTTTTGATTTTCCCGAGGTAATTAGGTAAAATATTAAGCACCTATTTTATTAATTGATTTAGAACCAGAAACGACTAATGATTGTTCTGTAAAAATATTGCTGGCGTCTAACCTAACACCCAGTAGATAAAATTCCGGTGTGAGTTTGTAATTCTTCTCCTGTTAAACAGCTCGACCAAATTTCATTTCTTTTTTTGGATTTTGAGCTCACCTGTATGGTTTTCAGCTATATTTGTATTTGTTAGACGGTGATGTTGTCGTAATCAATAAATTATAATTTTTATTTGTTATATAAAAAAGAACAATCAATCGCAATATTTCAGTCACTAAGGTATCAACCTCACCCTAACAGGTGCGATAACATTTTCATAAAACTGGACACTACCATGTCTAACGGTGAAGTAGCAATGGTCTAATTAAATATTGAATTATGATTTTAAATTCAATAGATTTTGAATATTACATTACCTGTAGGTAATGTCCTCCTATCTGTGGACCCATTTTTGAAGTTACTGTTCCTTCTATTTTTGTTATAGCTGGTCTCCATTGACCGCGTTTTGAGGCTGTTCGTCGTGTCGCGATGAGGAGGCACGGCTGGAGGTTCTGATGGTCTGTAAATGGTAAAAAATAAATTAATGACGTTATTAGATTTTATTTTTGTTTATCCGATGATAAGTAATTTACATAACGATAGAGCATTTTCTAAGCTCGCCTGGCTAGCTATTACCATCGTGTTGAATATCTATCGAGAAGCACCTACAAATGTATTTCAGTGGTATCACGGTGTATTTAAGTGCCAGTTCCTCTATCTAAATAGCGTGTTTACCATCTTAAAACACACTGTTATTTAATATCAAGTGAGATTAATCAATTCTATTCGATAAAGCGATTCTAAAATAACGGCGATCACGGAAAGGTCTATAATGCATTAGCAGTCGTCGTAGTTATGTCGACCTACAAGCTTCTCGGTTGCTGGACATATATGGGCTGATCTCGAAATAATGCAAACCAAAATGAGAACCACTGTGACGGGTAACACCATGTGAATGGTGATTACAATCCTGACACGTACATATCCCTACCAGGCCGCTTGATTTTTTACTATACACCGATTAATGATCCGACCCACCGCAGTGTGCCAGTATGAAGGTATATTAGACCTGCTATATGCTTACGATCCAATCGGACACAAATACCGGAAAATTTCTAAAAATAATATTTATCAATGTCTCATCGATATGTACACACCTTCTTTTCGACTCCATTGTGGGAATCGGTAAAGTATCTGATTTTTTCAAATGACGTTTCTCAGTAGGTTGTATGATTTCTGTATACTCGTCTTCAACTTCTTCGACTGGTGACGGCGGTAGAGGAGGAAACTGTGGTGACTCCGGGGTTTGAGGTAAAGGCCCCATTTCGTGTCCTAGTTTTGGTGACGGAGGCAACGGTGGGTGTCTGTAAGAGTGCTCCACTATTTGAATATTTAATGGAAAATCGCCGCTGCTGGACACCGCCGAATCAGAGGATGAAGGTTGCCTGTTTAAACCTACGGGAACATCTTTTGCGCTTGTCGATTTATGCATACTGTTTGAGCGGCGCGCTCGATCTCGTCGATCTATTGAACGCTGGTTTTGTATCTCATTGTGACTTGAAGACTTTTGAATATCATGTCTCTTTTGTCTCTCCCTAGAACTATAACGGTAATTGCTCTCTAGTAAATCAGTAGTTACTTCGTCACAGTATTCGTCCTTATGAATATTCCAGTCTTTCGGTAGGTACGATGTAAAATGTTTTTGGTCCCGGCTTAGAATAGCGCTAATATTATTTTCGATTTTACGCAGAGGTGATGTATCGCCGCTCGAGTCAGGTTCTGCGCTTTCTTGATCCTCTTCTTCTTCGACAGTGGTAATAAGTGCTTGACGGCTTGCACTGTTAACCTCGCCATCTGCACCGAGGCTTGGTAGCGACACTACTCTTACCATATTCGGGGTAGTAGTCGTCAGTTCATTTACAGTCTCATTACACTCCGTTGCTGGAGCTTCCTCAACCTTCCCTTCTTTTATCAACGATTGTATGTTGTCAAATGTAGAAGAATATTTTTTGAAATCTGAGAATCTGTTTTGTGGAGAAAGTTTGTTTTGAACAATGTTACTTTTGGATAAATGTGTACTTTTTTCGATTGGTGGTTTCCTGATTTTAGGACTGTGGCCGAAATATTCTTGAGTTATGTACCTATCCTGACCATTGTTAAGGTCTAAACTGAGTCTTGATTTTGGCGATGTCATTTCCTTACTCAATCTAGAATTAGGGGTGCAAAGATCTATACTGTATCTTGAGTTTGGTGT
The DNA here is from genome assembly GCA_015888305.1 of Antheraea pernyi. NCBI lineage: Eukaryota > Metazoa > Arthropoda > Insecta > Lepidoptera > Saturniidae > Antheraea > Antheraea pernyi. The sequence goes on along the minus strand of MU160660.1, from coordinate 51,499 downwards.
ATTCAGTTCACGGCTTAATCTCGAGTTTAAGTCGACGCTGTAGCGCGATTGCGGTATGCTGAGATCAGAACTTGGTCTTGAATTGTAAGAGCCCACTGATCCGGAACCACTGATTGATATGCTCGATCCGTCAATGGATTTATCGGTATCCAAACTTCTATTTAGATTGTGATTTTGCAGTAAGCTATTCGAATTCGATGTTTTATTAATAGCATTCTTGTTAAAACTAGGCAATTGCTTTCGAGGTTTGCCTTTTCTAATGATATAAGTTCCACAAGCGAGTTCTTGAGCTTGTCGTCCATCAGGTTCCCCATCAGATGTGGGAGAAGCATGTGGTTCGCAATGCGGCGGTGGTGGTGGCCAGTACTCTTCACCCCAGTCTTCTTCTACATGTTGTGGTATAGAAGTTGTGCTTGAATTAGACTGATCTCCTGATTTCCTTCTTCGTCTACCAATGACCTGTAATTAGATAGACTTGTTTAATAAAGATAATATTTATTTATCGTTATCCTGAGATATGTATAAACGTCTTTTTTCAGAATTCATGTGGATTTACTGATTTCTATTTTAATAGAAATTACGTTAACAATAACAGAGAATTGTTTTACAGTGTTGTAGTGTATAAATGTACAATGTAGAAGCAGAAACCTTTTACAATATTGCAAATTACTAGTATGCCATAAGATAGCTGGCCCCTGCCTTTTTTAAGTCCGAGGTTTTTGCCCTGCAGATGATGATGAATGATGATGAATAGTAGGACGAATAGTAGTATGAGTACGTTTGAACGTTACAAGATCTACCCATCGCTACACATCTACATGTTGCTGAGTATGTCCGTCTAATTCAATCTAAAGCCCTTCGTAACCTCCATAGGAATTACCATTGACACTTTTTCCAATGCCGTGAATTATTGAAAATACATGTATTTGAAATAACAAATTAGAATGCAGTAAAAAATATGTATATCTTATTCTATACATATATTATGAACGTAAAAACGTGTTTGTACTTTTTAGACTTTTGTGAAAGAAATTGTTGCAGGTGTCTAAGAATCATTACATAGTACAAAACAAAGTCCCCTACCGCGTCTGTCTGTCTGTTCGCGATAAACTCAAAAACTACCGAACGGATTTTCATGCGGATTTCACCGGTGGATAGAGTGATTGACGAGGAACGTTTTAGTTGTCAAGGATTTTTTCATAATTAGGGCGGGACAACGTCTGCCGGGCCCGCTAGTAAGTAATAAAATACATTTTAATAATTTGTAGAAATGTCTGTCTATTTGTTTGTTTGAACACGAATCACTGTTAACTTCACTGCGTTCACGATAAAATCTCTTAAATAAAATCACAAAGCATGTCTTCGAATAATATTAAATTTTTGTTTCATTAAAATCGGTTCGGTCTATCAAAAAGTTATTGCAACTTTAATGACGACGCGACTTAAGTACAAGTCAAAAGTATATAAGTAAATGGACTGAATACATCCCGATGATATTATTAGTCATTGTTTTTTTACATTAGGTACCACGCGGACGGAGTTGCGGGCACAGCTAGTATATAATAAAAATCAACTGCCGCATTTATGTAAGCGCATCACTTCCGAACGGCTACACCTATTTAGATAATTTTTAATTGTGTTCGTAATTGCCATGATAAGGTTTGTATACGTATAGAAATGGGACAGTTTTGAGTTAAAATATGTCCACATAAAAATGGGAGTAAGTGAAACAGAACAAAATAGGGTGATTTTCAAAAATATTGACAGAATCGACAGATTGCAATTCAGTTGCCATTTTACTTCATTACATGGTTTTACTGAAAAAGGAAAATTTTGGATGAGTCGGAAAATGTTTGGACAATTGAGCTCAAGTAGTTATTGGTTACGTTTCCCGATAAGACTGTGATGATATATTAACCCGACCATGGGGCCAATCGTTATTTTGACATGCTGAAATAGTGTTAGGGCCAACGTGTACAGACGATTTTATTATTTAGAAACATTTCGAACACAACGAAGATACAAAACAATAATTTACAAAACTGTGTTTTAAAGAACCAAAACGTTCATCATGTTTATTACATCCATTGCCTACGACTTAGCAAACTACATAACACAAACCTGTTCCGTTTCTGAAAGAGGTGCATTTACCATTCATCATAAAGTATCTGGTCCAAATATTTACTATTTAGTAAAATTAAAAGTTCATGGAAAGTAATATAAATATAACTGCCGCATTTATGTAAGCGCATCACTTCTGAACGGCTACACCTATTTAGATATATTTAATTGTGTTCGTAATTTTCATGATAAGGTTTGTATGCGTATGGAAATATGCCAGTTTTGGGTTAAAATATGCCCACATCAAAATGTGAGCGAATAAGTGAAACAGAACAAAGTAGGGTGATTTTCAAAAATATTGACACAATCGACAGATTGCAATTCAGTTGCCATTTTATTTCATTAGATGGTCTTAGTGTAAAAGGAAAATTTCGGATGAGTTGAAATTTTTGGACGATTGAGCTCAAGTAGTTATTGGTTACGTTTCCCGATAAGGCTGTGGATGAAATATTAGCGCAAGCATTGGGGCTAATCGCTATTTTGTCAATTCATATGTTGAACAAATAGTGTTAGGGCCAGGGTGTAGAGACGATTTAATTATTTAGAAAATATTTCGGCGAAAATGAAATGTTTTGTAGATAATAAGGATTATTACGAGTACAAAATTAACAAAATTGAGTTTTAAAGAATCAAAACGTTCATCATGTTGATTACATCCATTGCTTACGACTTAGCAAACTACATAACATTTGCTGATGCTATTACTGGTTTCAGCATGAATGGGTCGGCTCACTCGGGGTAGTACCACTCTCCCACAGAAAACCGACGTGAAGTAACAGTGCTTGCATTGTTGCGTTTCGTTCGGTCAGTGAGAGCGTCGGAGGCTCACCTCCCCAATCCCCCCTCCCCTCCCCCTCTTTCCCCCAAACACAGGATGGCAACGCACTTGCGATTTCTCTGGTGTTGCAAGTGTCTATGGACGGTGGTGATCACTTAATATCAGGTGACCCACCTGTGCGTTTGCCTCCTATGATATAAAAAATAAAATAAAAAAATAAACCTGCTCAGTTTCTGACAGAGTTGCATTTATCATTCATCATAAAGTACAGGTTCTGGTCCAAATTTTTACTATTTAGTAAAGTAGAAAGTTCATTTAAAGTAATATAAATACAAAAATTAAGAATTTTATACAATTATGTTGTGAAATTAGAACAGAAAAGTGTAGAAAATACATACTTAAAAATAAAATCAATTATATATTTATTTTATTGCGGTACATTTAATGGCACTGTAATAGATAAGTACAGTGCAATCAAGAGACGACAGACTTCGAGAGATTTATAGTCCATAGGCAGTTGTCGCTTCATACCGGCTTGCAACCCACTCAGCAGCTCTATATACACTGATTCAAAAATAACCCACTAAGCACCTGGATATACACTGATTCAAAAATTTAAATCATGACCTGCCACTAGTACATAATTACACATGATTTATTGGAAACTTTTTTATAGTTATAGCACGGCAATATGACAATATTGGGCTTTATTAGTAAGCACAATACAACATACAAAGGTAACCACCGAAATGTCGGTTATATATCGTCGGTCGTCGCTGTGACACAACTTAGTTTTATTTGTGTTGTTGTAATCGAAGTAATATTCCAAGCCGAGGTTCGACCACCTTGGTTTTTAGCGGCTTTAACCTTAAAAGCCTAATGAAGCTGTGAAGCTGATGCTGAAGTTTAATAGGCGTCAGGACAAAAGCGGTGAGTCAGTTAAAAAAAAGTGACGTCGCTTGCAAAATTTGTCGACTGCTCGATGTATATTGGTTGTTACCTACTACTGTAGTAGCAATTGTGTAAAGAAGAAACTTTTGATTTAAAAAAAATAAGCAACCAAAAAAGGAATCCAAAAAATAAATAAGTTAGAACTGTCTATGCACAATTCCTCATAGAAAAATTATAGTTTTATGCCGATACGTTCAATAGTTTGAAATGAATGGATATATATATACAACTACCTATATTTTTCAGATGAATAGTGAAAAAATATACCTTTGTACTTCCTGGAGTAAGTAGAGGATCGTCGCCATCAAGTGACACTTCCCAAGCTATGGAATTACGTTTCGATGGCGTGGTAACAACCGGCGGTGGTGGTGGGAACGATTCCTCCAGTGAATCGTCCGAAAAGTGCTCGTCTTCGTTACTTTTACTCGAACTTCTCCTATTGTTGTTACACATCACGTCCTCCGAAGATCCTCTACACACTTCTCTATGTCTCTCCATAGACCCGGCGAGAGTTCGCGGAGGGATTTTACCCTTAGGTGACAACATTTCTCCATCAGACCTGCTGTCGCGTTTAACGTTTCCCTTTCTCTCGGAACTTCTTGTATTTGATGGTGAAATTTTTTGAAGATTATAAGTAGGCGAGATGGATTGCCTATGAAATTGCAAGTTTGGCCCAGGGTATATAGTGACTGGATGTTCATTGTAAGGTTTGTCGTTGAATTCGCTCGAGAAACCCATAAATGGGAACAATGGCGGGTTCTCAAGGCTCGGTGACTTTTTTTGGTTTGTGGACGTCACTCCATGTCGCGGCGGCAGCCACGTTGGACTTGCTTCTAATTGCGGTGGTCTGACACCATGCTGAAGTGATGCGAATCTATATGGAGGTATTGGCGGTCGTTGCAGTTGAAAGTTATTAGTTTCATTATCTTTTTCCCAGCCATAGGGTCGTTGATGCCTTGTTTTCGGCTGAAAAAAGATATGCTAAAAAATTAATAAAGGGAATACACAGTAACATTTTTCGTTGTCTTTATTCTAAAATTTTACAATTAAAGTAAATAGTTGTCATTATGATTGAAATTAATAATGTATATGGAGGTATTGGTGGTCGTTGCAGTTGAAAGTTATTAGTTTCATTATCTTTTTCCCAGCCATAGGGTCGTTGATGCCTTGTTTTCGGCTGTAAAAAGATATGCTAAAAAATTAATAAAGGGAATACACAGTAACATTTTTCGTTGTCTTTATTCTAAAATTTTACAATTAAAGTAAATAGTTGTCATTATGATTGAAATTAATAATGTCGGGAGTTTAGGAACTAAACTAAAAAATTTTACAAGTTATATCTTAGGTTGAAAAAAGTTGAATGTTTTATTACAAAAGGAAAACAAAATTTCAATTAAGAATGATTTCTAATCACACTTTTATTAAAATACATATCACAGTATGACATTAAATATTTCGTTTTTTAAAACAAGCAAAATACTTACAAAGGTTGTTTGCGTTGCTGTGGTTATCCCATAACATTGTTTCTAGAGCGTTCTCGTGCAATAAGCTAACTAAACGCCTAAAACTAAATAATTACATAAGTATCAACGAATTCAAATCCAATAGTATATTCAATTTTAATTCATAATGACTACTTTTTTATTCAAACTACTATTATGTTATTTAACCAAATTTTACTTACTACTTTGGTTATATTTTCACAGAGTAGTGAAAGAATTTGTCATTATGATTGAAATTAATAATGTCAGGAGTTTAGGAACTAAACTAAACTAAAAAAATTTACAAGTTATATCTTAGGTTGAAAAAAGTTGAATTTTTCATTACAAAAGGAAAACAAAATTTGAATTAAGAATGATTCCTAATCACACTTTTATTAAATTACATACCACAATATGACATTAAAAATTTATTTCGTTTGTATTACACGGTTTTCTTTTCTTTTTTTATTCGAACTGACTACGCTATTGATCTAGCAAGGTCTTAACACCTTCACCGGACTACGTATTACACGGCAATTATTCATAAACAATATTACTTATAACCTACTCGCCTAAAATACTTATGTTAGAGAAATAATTTATTTCGTTTGTATTACACGGCAATTATTCATAAACATTTCTTATAACCTACTCGCATAAAGAACTCATGTTAGAGAAATAATTTATTTCAGTGAAGATTCTTGTTTTGCAGTTTATATTTGGAACAAATACAGTTTTAATTATTAACTTAACTGTACGGGCCAAAACAGTATTCATACATATATTAATATGAGGTGAATATATTACTGAAACGATGATCATACAATGTTTGTAGCTAGTTCGAGCACCGAGAATTAAGCCAAGTTTCAAATTCTAAAATGATCCTGAACCTCCAGATGAACAAATGGATACATGGCATGAATTTATCATATTTTTTATTTATTTCTTACAGTTTCTCTTAAAACCTAGTTCCTTTTCTAGGATATGGTACCATTCTCTAGCATATAGTTACGTAACAAGAGATATGGGACTGTGGTTAAAAGCTAACTTGAAACACGATAAAGAGGTACTTACTTTGGTAATAGATTTGATATAATTCGTTGTGCCTCCTCGGGCGGTGGTGGTGAACGCGGCGACGGTGGGTCTGGTGGTGACAGTTCCTCCCGTTCCTCAGTCGGACGGAAACCCAGCGCGAACTTCGCTCTGAAATCAAATACCTTTAATTATAACAATAACTTACTTAAATTTTGATCAATATTATTTTTTACGTATGGTATAGAACTTTGACATGATTGAGGATACGTTTCTGGATAAAATGCATTTTTGCATGCAGTGTAAAACAATAGGACGAATAGTTGGTTGCAATAATTTTTGAAGATAGTTTCACTATAATTTGAATAAAGAGGTTTTGAATTTAAATATTGTTTGGAAAAAGAAGAATCTATCCCTCACCTCCTTCCGTTCATACTCATGTATCCATCGTCTTCAGAAGTGTGGCCTGCGAGGGGCGAATCGTCATCCGTGGCAGCTAAACGCCTAAAACTAAATAATTACATAGGTATCAACGAATTCAAATCCAATAGTATATTCAATTTTAATTCATAATGACTACTTTTGTATTCAAACTACTATTATTTTATTTAACCAAATTGTACTTACTACTATGGTTATATTTTCACAGAGAGTGAAAGAAACGTTGAATTCTTTTTGGGGGCAAGATAATTTTCGAAAGTTGTAAGTCCATAATTTTTTGTTTGGCCCTTACCCAACCAACTAAACCAAAATCTAACAAAAATCACGAGATATTGATAGTGTTAGGTTGCTTCCCATACATTGAAAACAGTTTTATTCAATTTACTCTTGAACTTTAAGTCCAATCTAGTGTAGCAGGGGTTGCAGGAGTTCCTGGGTTTTCAAGCGCGCGCGCCTCCAGCGATCGAGGCTCGCTTTCGTCGTACTCGCTCAAAACCTGATCCAGCAGTTCCAAAGAGCGCTGTACATCGTCACACCCTCTGAAAACCAAAGGTTTGTTTTTAGAATTGCTATATAACGTTGAATTCTTTTTGGGGGCAAGATAATTTTCGAAAGTTGTAAGTCCATAATTTTTTGTTTGGCCCTTACCCAACCAACTAAACCAAAATCTAACAAAAATCACGAGATATTGATAGTGTTAGGTTGCTTCCCATACATTGAAAACAGTTTTATTCAATTTACTCTTGAACTTTAAGTCCAATCTAAAAAGTGCCTTTATGCATTTCTATTGATTTTTCTTAGAGAAATTAAATAGCGTTTAAATTTTCATACATATACGACTTTAATAATTTTAGTGGTCTATGTCAGACCTCTATCTACTACAGAGACAAAACACTGTGCGATGCGGTAACTGTTCTGCAAAGATAGATTACATTTTGTATTTGGATAGCTTTGGCCTATTAAAAAAAATGTTTTGTAAAGGTTAGTTTTTTCAGTTTTTATGGTACTTTTTTGATATTTTGCCGCCGATTTATATGCCCCCGCGTGCCTCCACAAAAAAGCCTTGGTTCTATATATCATAAAATATCGAACCAAATTTTCAGTTGATTTAATAGTTTACGACGTAGCAATCTGATCTGTAATATTATAGAAATACGTTTAGATAAAAAAAATATCTTGCCTTATTAGAAAGCTACCCAGCAATTACTTTAAAGGTCCTTGGAATGCAGACGCTTACGCATACATAAATTTTTTAAAACCTTTCAACATATGATGAGTCAAACCGTTAACAAAATGGAATGGAATACTTTTCTCATAATATTTTACTGAAATTACGTGGGCGGGTCCTATTAGCACGCATGAATAAAATATACATGTAAAAGCCCCAGTGACTGTAGTCGGGTGAACCCAATTTGCAACCGTGCAATTTCCGCGATGGCTTTCTAGTCGGTTTGATACTATGAATAAGTCAGCGTAACAAGTAGTAAGGGAGGTGGTTGATTCTTCTAGATACAGTTTACCTTACAGGGTTCGTTTTCTTCATGAGCGTCACCTAGCTGTTCTAAACTGAGGAACGCTTCTTTAACAATACCATTAAAATCTAATTAGAAGATAAAAACGATATAGTAACACCCTTCTATGACATATTACATACTGATTTTGTTACGATATAGTATACTATCATTTTAATTTGTTGTTCATTTGTTTTATGTAACCGTGAATGCTGGTATCTACGGTAGTAGCTAGTAGTAGTTCACGAAATAAATCAACTTGGATTTAGTTAAGATTCTTTTATTAAGCATGATAATGGTTAACTTGGAAGTTCATCGTTAACTAATAATGTTACCATATGAATTGTATTAATTGACGCTAAATACAATTTATAGCTTAAAACCTTAACAAAAAAATATTATTTCATGCAGGATTAATGTCTACTTTATGACTTAGTACACGTGTAATGAGATTGTCTACGTAAATTATTATTTAGACACAAGATAAATAGATGTAATATGTTACAACACATTATAACATATTTATCTTTAGTTTATGATGATGATTGTTCCGACCGATTTCGGCCATGGCGACCAATTTGACTCCTAATCTGAGAAATGGCGCTAGTGCGTTCGAAGATGTCTTACGTACCCTATCATCGCGGCGAAATTCAGTGCACATTGTGAGCATGTGAGTATGCCGTCGTCATAGTGATATATTATGGCAGCAGGCGGGCGAGCCTTTAACTGGTCGCGTTTGATATCAAGGTCAGCTTACACCTGGCTGTACAGTGTACAGTACACCGCGCCGTTTTGATCGCTGTGCTGCCAAACGTTCCCAATGAGAGGGCTCTAGGTTGCATATCTTCATGTGTCGCTTTTGGACATCCTTGTCTATACTAATATTATAAAGGCGAAAGTGAGTTTTTTGTTTATTACGCTTTCACAATTTAACAACTCAACCGAGCGTTATGAAACGTTGCCAAGGGTAAAGACAAGGACACATTTCCTCCAGAAAAAAAATGTACTGGTCCTGAAGGATAGATCAAATCTACATCTAACGCGAGAAGAAGGAACCTGCGACCAAATGCTAGTTAGTGATAAAATAACTCGGGATCACGACATATTTTCTGGATGAAATGTACCCTGTATCCTCTTTTGAACCCATAATAATGTGTATGACATATTTCATGCTAATCAGTTGAATACTGGAGGCGTCAAATCTTAACATACAGACAAACTAACAACCACATTTATAATATTAGTTAGTATTTGTTCAATGTATTGGGTTGTAACGATGTTGTTAGTGATTCAGAGGCCAAACGATAGAGTTAAAGATAAATAAATGTAAGTTAGCTTCAAAGGAAATTATTCTTTACCATTGAAATGTTTTAATAAAATGGAAATCTATATAAAAGGTGTTTTACATTATAAGTTTAAATTGTTCATCTCGTATGGGTGGCGTTTCTTTACAGCGGCACGTCTTCTGTGCTGAGAAGTGGTTCCAGTGGAAAGCACAAAGCAACCCTTTTCAAAAGTGAGCGCTCTCGGTCTATCTCTCGATAAGCTCTCATCGTATGTTCTATGATACTCTTTAAGAACCTTTCTATCTACGAAATTGTTACATCACAGTATACTAACAACAAAATTAATATTATTACAGTACATTAATAATAGTAAAGGACTATGAAGCCTTAATACTAACTTTTAAGTGTGAATGTATTTGTTAAAAAGGTAAACCAGATCGAGTTTCTTGCCGGATCTTCTCGTTGACGGGGTTGTTTTCCGAACCGGTGGTAGTTTTGACGTTCATAAGTGCCTTCTTAGGGCCTAAATTGAATAACGTGTTTTCGATTGATTTGATTTAAATGTCGACCGGTAATTCCAACTTACTTTGGTTATATTTTGACTTGCAAGTTTTATGAATATGACTAATAAGTCCTTTGAAATAATTTCAGAAATAGTATAATTCTGATTATAGTATTAATTTATACTAGTAGTGCTTGACAGGCACACGCAGAGCCATAACGGTTAATAATAACAAAAGATAATGATAAGTGTTCTTGATATCTATTTTTAATTTAAATATATTCGCTTATGTATTTCATTTGCAAGTATTATTTTTAACAAGCAAAGAACCGAAACAAAAGATGTTTTTAATATCAAATCTTGTCGAAAACAAATCATGATGTCATATTTATATTCATGTACCTACGTCTTGTCTCCTCAGATGATCTCAGTCCTCAATCGAGAGGTTCATTAGTGTTCACCTCGCTAATGATCTCGGCTGCACGTTCGAACTCGACTACCAACAATCAAGTAGAGTTTCTTATACCAGATGAAAATCTACGAATTCAATTTACAATTCTGATTCAAACGTAACGTTAAAAGAAAAAAAAAGATTTATATATTTCATTTTAATGGATCTAATGAATATGTATTAAATTTTTTGGTATTACGTTCTAAACGTACGGATCATAGCTTATAAACATAGATGAGTCATAATATTATTTCATACAGCTTCCGCGTTTCGCTCGTACGTTGTAGGTATTTACAAACCAATTTCGGCATAATAAACTTGCGACTTGCTTGCATGTTTTATATATCAGTATAACGTATGTATTGCGTATTGCATTGTATCGCCCAGCCTACCACAAAGCAGAGCACTCAGCATGAGTGGCGCGGCGGGCGCGTGCCTGCCTTTGTTTTATTTCTCTCACACTCCTACGCTTTTGAAACTTTTAAGAGGAACTTCAAATTGCGTTTCTCCCCTTAAGTAGAGCTACTTTTTGCTGATTAGTTGGTTAAACAAAGTTTTTTACTTCTTCTCATATATTGATTGACAATGAAATATTTGTAATAATAGATTTCAGTTTATCGGTTAGTCGCTAGTTTGTAGAAATGTATTCCGCATACATAAACATGACTTTCGTATGCCGTGTCGTCATCAACAGGAATACATCTTGATACAGCGAGGCAGGTACTGTTTATGCGGAAATGAGTGCAGCGAGGCGGAAGTGCAAAGCAACTCTGGCGTAGACTGCCTCCTCTCGCCCCTCGGGCGTCGACCCCGTGGGCCTACGCATCGCCTTGTTGCTTTAGTATACACAATAAAACTGAACTTTGGCGGCCACTACGGCACTAGAACCTCGAGACGAAGTATCACTCAAAGATCATAGATTATTAACACACATATAGATAATAATAACGACTGTCAATAAATTGGGTCTTCACCTCTCCTATGATTTATAAGAAAGTTATTCATGTATATATTTTAATGACATTTACAAAGGACTCAATAGTATCAAACAATGTAGTTGTCCTTGTTGCGCCTTTATACATATATAGTTATGTTTCCAAACGCAAATTTTCTACATTTCATTAATTTGGTTTGTTCTCAAGGAATATTCTGAAGGATAATTGGATGTATAATTTATCTCTGTCATTTTTTATGATATAGAATTGCGTTCAATGAAACTTATAGTTTCGAGTCTAATTATTTTTTATTATATTAGTGATATTTACCTTAATATAAAGCTAATGAAAAATCAACCGTTTCAAAAGACGATACACTGATTTGTAGGGGGATATATAGTATTTTGTTATCTCATTTATAACTGAGCTCCCAAGGCTTGTTTTGTCATTATTGTTTTCACAAGGAAGAAGACGCGGGCCACAAATAGTTTAATACAGCCTCGCTATTCCAGAAATTGTAGTATGGAAATAAATTTTATATAGTAAATCAAACTTCATCCCTTTGCCAAATGTTTTACGACGAGAAATCAGAAATAGTTTCGAGTTTTCCACAAGTCGTAATTCAGCTTGGTTTTTAAAGCGTACAAAACTTTGTTAATTACTTAACGGGAACTTTTACTCGTGTTTTGCACCCAGAATTCTGAATTTATGTATAGTAGACGAATAACAAAAGCCATTGTAATGTTAGTTATAAACATATTATTTATACACATTATTAATATTAAAATAAAACACGGTTTCATACGCAAAAAATAAATATTTATGATGTCTGACGATAGTACGATAAATTAGGTATTATTTTTGAAACTCTTTCACTTTTCTATAAATACCAGTAATTTTAATATTGTATTGTTTTTGTATGCAAAACATGACATTGGTTTATACTTCATATGTATATAAAATGCTTTTGTATTTACATAATATAATCATATTGAAAATAATATTTAAAAGGCCGCCATCGCACTTGCGACTCCTCTGGTGTTGCTAATGTCTATGGACGGCGATGATCACTTACCATCAAGTGACCCACCTGTTCGTTTGCCCACTATAATATAAAATGAAAAAAATATTAATAGATCCTGTTACCTACAGTAACTGATATAGTTAAAAATAATGTCGTTTTTTTTTCATTTGTAATATTCTATAACCTTTATTGGATATCAAATAACAAACAAAAAATCCCTTTGCACAATGCAAATGACACAGAAATTAACATCGTTATAATAATTTTGATATTCCAATGTGCAATGTAGATTAAATAAAAAAAAAACACTATGATTATCAGTTTGAGTTACAATATAAGATAAAAAGTTATGTATGCCGGACAAAGCCCAGTGGAAGTTTAAAAAAAAAACTAATTTCATGTAAACTTAAATTTAACAGCAGAAAGTATTTAGTTATCAGTTTATCAAAACATAACTTTAAATCCATGGAAAATAGTTTGTATACTTTGGAAATATATTACATGATTAACGTTGTGAACGCTGATTTTGCATGATTATAAATGAAATGAAAAAAATATTAATAGCTCCCTGTTTGTAGGTAACTGATATAGTTAAAAATAATGTCGTTTTTTTTATTTGTAATATTCTATAACCTATAATATCGTTAGAATAATTTTGATATTCCAATGTGCAATGTAGATTAAATAAAAAAACACTATGATTATCAGTTTGAGTTACAATATAAGATAAAAAGTTATGTATGCCGGACAAAGTCCAGTGGAAGTCCAGATACTTCTAATTGGTATTCGGTTTAAAGAATTTATTTCTCACAGAACATAGTTCACTTATTGATACTTAAAAAACATTAATAATCGTTAAGCTAATCATCCAGTGTTCAAATTGCTATTAGCAGCTTGAACGCATCCGTAATTACGATGCTTTTTTTCATTTTTGAATTGACGCATGCTATTTTATAATTTTACTACAGTTTGCTTTGAAAATTTCGCTTTAACAGTTTGTATTCCGGAAAAGCGAACAGTCTCTATGGGTTAGTATAGCAAAATATTCCATATATTGGTATGTATCTATTAAAAAGGTGCTAAGAAAAATATCATATTAAGGCGTAACGAAGTTCGTGGCGGCAACTAGTTAGAAATGCTCCTTTTATATTTACATAACTATGTAAAATATTTTCGCATTTAAGTGAGTTCATTATTATGGCCCATTTACTTTAATATATATATCATTACATAGATAGTTGTGCTTATAGTATAATATAATGGGAACTGAATCCGTATCGCATCGTAAAGCGACGTGAAACGTGACCAAAATGCAAGTAAAGGGCTTATTTGACAATTTTCAGGAAAACTCCATATTCTGCTGAAATTCTGATACGGATGATATCAAATATGATATTGATGTTATAGTACTTTTTTCTTAATAATCAGTGTTGGCTTAAACCAGACACAAAACTATCATTTTTTTAAAATTTCTCTTTAAAAAAAGGTTCATTCGTATAGCGAAAGTTTTATACGTATTATTACGATGATGCGTTCAAAGCTCAGTCATACCCATTATGATTACTTTAAGCTGACGAAATTAATTAAAAACATAGGAACAACATTCTTCTTCGATTTGTACAATTAGAAAATTCAAAAGATTCTACAAGAACATTTTATTTTTTTCGCGTAGACTCTATGATATCTATATGATTTGATGTGTTTAGAATACCTTAAGAACTTACATTGAGTAGGTACTCGACACTTCGGCCTGGTTACACAGACCGTAGTCACACAAACTGACTCTCTCGCAGAAGAAAAGTGGCTCACTAAGTCAGTTCGTGAGCAAGCCAAAACATTAAGTACTCAAAGTAAGTGCTTAACGTGTTCTAGACCCGTCAAATTACATATAATATCTACGAGAATCGTTCTTCAGGTTAAATATTTATTATCTGTATACATAATAAGTACATGTTCTTTATATGATATACATTAGTATAGCGGCACGAAGCCATCTGTTGCCATGCAGTTCACGCAGAATGTTAATGCATAATAATAAATTATGTTCAACAACTTTTGTAGAATTAAATTAGGTATTCTTAACATGAAATACACAAAAAAGGTAAAGACATCTTATTTCAGAAAGGGTGTTTTTAACGAAGGGTCTCTTTTTGCGTAACAATACATCACGCTCATTTCTATGTTGCGTTAAATTTAAGATGTAGCACCATAATAAGAGAAAAAAATCAAATAAAGGAAAATGTCGCACAACAAAACAAAAAATAATGAGTCTAAAAATATGGACCATAAACCATTTATAAATAATTATAGCCATTCATTAAAAGCATTTTTTTTAGCTCTGGCGTTGCAACAAATTCATAGTTACGAATACATTTATTTTATTCAGAATTAATAGAATGCAGTAGTATGTTTGCCTATGTAATTATTGGCTTTCAAGTAGACATCGGCATTCGAAGATTCGGTTGAGTTATAAGGCGATAGGTCGAGGCCGTGGAAAAAGTGTTTGAGACAACAAACCTTGATAAAAACTTATCCTTTTATATATATTTCCTGTTTGTTCATTGGTTTTGATTGTTTATTAAGATTCTACATGTCGATATAAAATTATTATTATTATTATTATTATATAGTATAAAACAAAGTCCTCTGCCACGTCTGTCTGTCTGTCTGTTCGCGAAAAACTTAAAAACTACTGAACGGATTTTTATGGGGGTTTCAGCAGTAGATAAAGTGATTAATGCGGAAGATTTTAGTGTTTGTCAAGGTTTTTTTTATTGTCAGGGCGGGACAACGTCCACCGGGCCGTCTAGTTGGTAATAATAACAAATACATACTAACATTATAAAACTGAAGAGTTTGTTTGCTTGAACGCGCTAATCTCAGCAACTACTGGTCCGATTTGAAAAATTAGTTAGCTCATTTATCGTGGACGGCTATAGGCTATACATATACCATCACGCTAAGACCAATAGGAGCGAATGAAGAATGTCTCAAAATTGGGGTTAACGTACGTATTATTTAAAAATATTTTCACCTTCTACGTCAACGAAGTCGCGGGCAGAAGCTAGTATCTACCTACATATAATAAAATTTTATATTAAAAATTTCCTTTGAATTGAGTTATTTTAATACTGTATCGGTGTTATTACAAAAAAGTTAAATACATATTGAACCCTGGCTTTAAAAAGGTCTCATATTAAATGCACCACGGTCGCTGAATGTTCGCCATCTTGCTGTTTTGTCTCGCTTTGGTTACGTTAGGTTAGACTTGTGAAAAAGGATAACGCGAACTTGCCTCGGGCGAGCGCGGTGCATTTATTAGGAAACTTTTGTAAACCAAGTATTTCATACGTATTTAACTTTTTTGTAATAACACGGTATAGGTTTTAGCGTTTGACCAGTATCATCTGATATTAAATGAAGATGTGCTCTAAGATGATAAACATGCTAAGCCTAGAAGGGGACTGACTTTTAAATGCAGCTACTGGCACTCACCAAAAAGTACTTGGCGATACATTTTCAACTTTAGAGTGCTATATATAGAGTGCTATATAGCTAACCATACTATATAGCGGACTTAGCAAAAGCCCTACCACCATGCTATGGTTTAACAACGACGTTTTCCTTCATCAAATGCACGGACTCAATTGCAAAGATTCGAACCCTTGGACGTGATGTCCGAACAAGATATCAACTGACTCATCGCCGCTTTAATCGCTTACAGGGAGACGCCAGGAAATTGGTATATGATAAAGGATAAACATGCTTTGTGCTAATGATGTAAGTGGCCGAAAGTTTTTACCCGTATCAGTTGTTTCGTCAAACTTCCTCCCATTAATTTTAGCCACTCGAGTAGACATCAAAACAGACTAACTTTGTTATTTCGCAAGAAAGTTATCTGAATTCGTCTCAATGGTCAATCTATTAAAACACAATTTTTATTTGGTGTTAGGATTATTTGTTTTATGTATTCAATATATAACACTTTTAGAAGAAACTATATGTTCTAAACTATAACAATTGCAGTGCACATATTGCTGATACAGTAATTAATCCTTAGTAATTTATGTAACAAACATACCCATACATATACGCACATAGAGGCTTTAGAGAACAATCACCTAATTAGCAGAGCTATTGAACAAATGTAGTAATTTCCCATATAATCAACATATTGGCATAATAGGATTGAAAATGTTCATATAATTGATTAACACATTGTTGACCAGCAATTTACTGAGAATTTATCTCATGTATTATTTTGGTTATTGTCTTCTATACATATAATACGAATATAAATGTAAAGTGTCTGTACTTTTTCGATTTTCGTGAAAAAATTGTTGCATGTGTCTAGGAATAATAATAGAATACATTACAATCATTTTTAGAAATTTCTGTCTATTTGTTTGTCTGTTTGTATAAACACGCATCACTGCTAAAGTACGGTATCCACTAAATAAGTAAAGCATATCCTCGGGAGTAACTTAGTCTTTGTTTCATTAAACTCGGTCCACTCTATCAAAAGTTATTGTACTTTTAATTACGACGCGGCGTAAGTACGAGAGAAAAGTGGACAAGTAAATGGACTTAATACATTCAGATGACTTTATTGATCACTGTTTTTACATAAACTTCCACGCAGACGAAGTCGCGGGCACAGCTAGTATAATAATATGAATTGAATTTCTTAGTTAATATATTTAAAAAAAATTATTTCATAGGAGGCAAACGAGCAGGTGCGTCACCTGATGTAAGTGATCACCACCGTCCATGGACACTTGCAACACCAGGGGAGTCGCAAGTGCTTTGCCAGCCTGTGTTGGGGGGAAGGAAGGAAAGGGGAAGGGGAGGGGAGGGGGATCTCCGACGCTCTCACTGACCGGTTTTCTGCGAGAGGATGGTACTCCCCCGGACGAGCCGACCCATTCATGCTGAAACCAGTAATAGCTTCAGCGTGCCTCTACCACCTACATTATTACATTTATTCCCAAGAGAAGTTTATAAAAAGATTTTTACACAATGTGCAACGACTGCCGTTCGTTCTTAACAATATTGCCAGTTTATAAAAATATCATGTTCAGAAATTAAGCAGTCATTATTTATTGTTTCGCTATTTGTGAAGAAAATCGCGTCATGAGCTAATTCGTGACTAATCAACAATGTGTTAAATTGTTTTTGTACGTATTAAAGATTAAAAGATCAGAATTATATAGTTTAATTTAACGGAAAATCCTGATCGCCCTCACAGTGTCACCGAAAGGAAGCTTTGAGGTGCCAATAAATACAGCGTGCTTAAGCAAACAAGCACCTTCCCTTAAATAAGTATAACAACCAATTTCATCCTTACGAGGATGCTCTAAGGTTGAAATTCATAATGATTCTCCTATATTATCAGCTGCACCGACTTGAAGCAATTTTGTGAGTCAATATTGAACTTCTCGAACTCCTAGGAGCGATGTGTTCCGCTGTAATAAAATCGACTATAACCACTTATCGGTGTCTGTATTCACGTTACTAACACATTTTTGTTCAGGTTATGTTTACATTTGGTATCGGATTATTTATAGCTATATAAGTCTAGTCGTCTGTTTTGTCGTAATTTTTTATACTATCGTACGTACCTGTATGTTGGCATTCTTAATTTAGTCTAAAGTATAAATATGAACCGACGTTGATGTAACCTGATGGCGTGTTAATGAAGTAATTAAATTGGTCTCGTCACTTGTCTCGAAGCTTGTCACGTCGGTGGTAATCCTCGTTAAGGTAATAAGATGAGGTGAGTGAGCGCAAACTACAATTTGATCATAAAATTGTCGCGAGTCTATACGATAAAAATACAAAAAAAATAAAAATATATAACAACAATGAAGATAATATAAAGATGCACATACACTGTTACTTATTTCTAATTTTATTATTGTTAATTGACCTGTGTATGTCATCAGAGTTGTTATAGAAAATATTGACATTGTCATAGAACCAACATGTATTCCAATAAACATCACCACAATAAACAATGTCTTCTGCCACATTTGTCTGTCTGTACGCGATAAACTCAAAAGCTACTGAACGGATTTCCATGTGGTTTTTACCAGTACATATAGTGATTACTGACGAAGGTTTAGGTATAATTTGTCAAGGTATTTTTGATTATCGGGGCGGGATAACGTCCGCCAGGCTCGCTATTTATTTATATTTATAAAATATATAATTTTGTATTCCTTTTTATTTATTTTACAAGTGCAGAAATACGTCTTTCAGATGTACAATCGAACATTGAATTCCATGTGTTAATATTATTGTACATTAAAATCATATATATTAATACGTGAAGCCTAAACTTTGTATCCCTTTTTAACGGAATTGGGCGAACGGATGAACGTGAAATTTGGCATAGTCAGTCATAGTCAGGCATAGTCAGTAAAGTTTATATAGAGGAGAAGTGCAGAAAGCTATTTATTTTATATAAAATGCATTAGAAGTACATTAAATTAATTAAAATATGCATTACTCACACTACTGCTTCAATTTTACACAACATATACACACATGTAAATAAAAAAGACATTTTGACATCTGTCAATAAAGGACTTCAAAAAAGGTTGTGAAGGAGGTTGCTATGCTCGACTGTATGTATTATTTTACTCTTACGTTCCAATTACCCTTTTTCATTCTACATTCAACAATGATATTAACCCTAATAAAATTCAAACTTAATAAAATCAATGAACTATGGTCGAATGTCGACCACTGGGCGCCCACTAGTATTATTAAAATCATCTCGGGGAAAAATATTTTATAATTTCTGAAACGATGCGTTGATTTGCATGCGTAAACGACGTAGCGTTGGCTTGCTCCTCGTAAAACTCTGCATCCGCGGTCCTTTTGCGCCCCTGGGTTAAGTCACCCCTGCTTATATACGAGCTTTCACAACCATTGTATTTTCTTTCCCATTTTAACTTGGCTCTGTAGAATAGATATCTAAGTTATACAGGTATCATAGTCCGATTTATACTCACACTGGACGACTTATATAATATATTCATATAAAGCAATAAATAACTTTATTTAAAGTTGTCATTGAGTGTCTTGATATTTATGTTAGTAATTTATGCACAAAGGGATTTTTTATGGGTATAATAAACAGATAATTTACCTAGTCACATGTATTAAATGATTGTTCTTTTCTTTATCTTTATACATAAATATCTTTTGTAGGTGTGTATGTCACTGAAATCCTCCTAAACGGCTGGACCGATTTTGATGAAATTTTGTGTGCGTGTTCCAGTGGATCCGAGAATGGTTTAGATTCACAACTGGACCCGATAGGTGGCGCTGCGGTTTATTTTTAAATTAATTATTTTATTATCAAGGCAGGACAACGTCCTCCCGGCCCGGTAGTATTTTATAAATTGTAGCACTACAATCTCAGTATATGTAACAATGTATCACCTAATGTTAAATCACAATGTGGTCTAAGAGAGGTAGGATGCAAAACCTAGAGGAGGGACTACCTCTTAAGCCACAACACTCCTATAAGATGCTCGGTGACAAATTTTTAACTCGAGGCTGGTAGCTAGCCAAGCCGGCTTCGAAAAAACCCTACCGCCATGTTATGGTTTCGTTACGGTGTTCTTGTTCACCGAAAGCTTTAAGGACTGAAAGGATTCGAAGTTACGTGGATCGACACGCTAACAACTGAGCCGTCAACGTAACAGTATAAATTATATCTAACAAATACACTGTAAATTATTATTTAAAATATTTTGGTACATATTCTGACTAATTTATTATAGCGAATTTTAAGCTAAACATTTAGATAAACACTAAAACATCTCAGATCTCTACAGCAATTCATAAATTACTTATAAATAATAACTTCATAATTAAATTACGTAATTCTAGTGATTTATAATATTTACCGTGAAAACCTCCATGCCTGTTCCTTTTACACAGTATTTAATCATTACGAGAGAATTTTTGGAAATTTAACCCTTGAGGTGGTGGAATAGGTATGAAAGTTTGTCTAAAAATCCGACATTTTTGCCGGAATAATTACTACATAGAAAACGCGTGCGAAACCGCGGGAAAAGGCTAATCTTCTATACCTACTTATAATAATAAGAATATAAATCTAACGTGTCTGTACTTTTCGATTTTCGTGAAAAAAATCGTTGCTGGTATCTAGGAATAAGTAATAGAATACATTTCAATCATTTTTAGAAATGTCTGTCTGTCTATATGTCTGTCTGTCTGTTTGTATGAACACGCATCACTGCAAAAGTACTGGGTTCACTATAAAATCTCAATAAAAAAAATCATAAAGCATATCATCGGGAGTAACTTAGTCTTTGTTTCATTAAAATCGGTCCACTCTATCAAAACTTATTGTAATTTTAATGACAACGCGACTTAAGTACGAGAGAAAAGTATATAAGTAAGTGGACGTAATTGAGTGCCTTAAGCGCTCGCCTTAGTAGTCCGGTGAAGCTGTTAAGACCTTGCTAGGTCAATAGCGTAGTCAGTTCGAGAAAAAAAAAAACATTCGGATGACTTTATTAATCGCCGTTTTTTACATAACGTATCACGTTCACGAAGTCGCGAGCGCAGCTAGTATTCAATAAGAGTATACTCAAAGGTTCCTAATTATAATCTACGAAGAGCGATAGATAATAAGTTATATTTGAAGTTTTTCAAATACAAATTACCAAGGCAAGATGCGACGAATTCGGTAAGATAACGTCTGAAGACTTGCAATACACCGTGCCGTGCACGACTATCGATCTCTCGTTGCGACCAGACGACAACGCGCCAACGAAAAAACGTCTGTTTTTGTCCAAACAAATTTTTATATCAACACGTTTTTGTATAGCGAGTAATTTTTTTTCGGTCGTCGTTCAACATCAATTTGTAAAACTGACTGGGACTTTAAGAAATTCAACTTTTTTCAATACTTTTTTAACATTATAGATAGCGTCACAAAAAGATTCTTTATTTTTGGTGTCCAAGGGAAAAAAACAAACCACATACCATACGTGGTGTTAAATAATTAAATGAGAATCATTACGCCGTAGCCGGTGCTGTAAATTAACGTATACAAGTCGTTGATATACAAAAACCCAAGATGGATATTTAACATCTCACAGCCTCCACACAAAAATGAGTGGCGTGCCATTATAGATAGCGTCACAAAAAGATTCTTTATTTTTGGTGTCCAAGGGAAAAAAACAAACCACATACCATACGTGGTGTTAAATAACTAAAATGAAAATCATTACGCCGTATCCGGTGCTGTAAATTAACGTATGTATACAAGTCGTTGATATACAAAACAAAAGATGGATATTTAACATAAATCATTCAGGTAAGTTCGAATTTGCAAATTCATATGTTTACCGCATAACTATAACCACGTACGTATTTGGGGAATTTTGCGGGACAGTTTTGAGCGCTATTTTTATGTCGAATGTGTTCTGTCCTGTTTTTATATGTCAGTGATACAAGTAAGTAAAAATAATAAATAAACATATGTACCAAAAAATTAGACTTCGAATATTTTAAGTAATCTTTCGTTATAAGTAAATTCAATTTAGTATGGTATTGTCTAAAAAAATGTGTTTTTTCAATAATACGTGAACAAGAACACGCCGTATCCGGTGCTGTAAATTAACGTATGTATACAAGTCGTTGATATACAAAACAAAAGATGGATATTTAACATCTCACATAATTTTGGATTATGCACTCATTTCCAATAGTCTCCTGTCGCTTGCGTCCATGTAAAAACAAGTTTAAATCATTCAGGTAAGTTCAAATTTGCAAAATCATAAGTTTACCGCATAACTATAACCACGTATATATTTGGGGAATTTTGCGGGACAGTTTTGAGCGCTACTTTTATTCGAGACTGTGTGTCTTGGGTTTCTATATGTCAGTGATACAAGTACGTAAAAATATTAATAAATAAACATATATGTATCAGAAAATTAGGCTTCGAATATTTTAAGTAATTTTTCGTTTTAAGTAAATTCAATTTAGTATGGTATTGTCTAAAAAAATGTTTTTCATCAATAATACGTGAACAAGAACGCAGAGAGAGAATAGAATATATAGAAAATAAATCCTTAACAAAATAATAATATATTTAAAAAACTTGTAAAATATTATTCACAAATATAAATCAAGTATATAATTTATAAACTAACCGTTTTTAATTTATTTATCATATTAAGTAACTGGTCAGAGTTAAAAATAATAAATTTATCTGCCAGAACTTACTACCTAGTGACTAGGCCAAGGCAGTCAGTTACATTCGTTGTTGCTTGAACATGGCCAGTTTCAATTATGTAATATAATGCATGGTCCATTTTGAACTCAGTTTATAATCGTTATTTAAAAAACTGTATCATTCGGCCTATTTATTTATTGAAACAAACTGTCCAAGTTCCAACTTCTGAAACAAATATAAGTTTAAAACCTGAGTATTTATGTTTACATAAAACAAGTATAAGTTATAATGAGATAAGTTTCAGGGTGTAGACCCTTTATGAATGCGGTTTAATAATATTGATCTCTTAGCTTGGATTTTGATTCCTAAGATTATAGCCTAATAACGTTTGTATTATTTAAGAGAAGCACTCAAGACAATACGTTTGAATATGGATATTTGATAAATCAGATGTTTATTCTACACACATCTAATTGAGTTAATATTCGTTGGTGTAATATTTTTAAGGTGACATGATAGCGAAATAAGAAGAAAGATGAACATTTTGTTTCAGTATTAGTAATGTAACAATTGATTCGGTTGTAGATATTATTTATTACATTATATTAGTAATTAGCCTCTGCCCGCGACTTCGTTCGCGTGGAATAGTTATTTTGCGCTAACGCTAACACGCAACGGAAGCTCTCAAGAGGAAAAACCCCGATTTTGAAATATTCTTCATTGGTGTTCCGCTCCTATTGGACTTAGCGTGACAATATATAGCCTATAACCTTTCTCGATAAATGAGTTATATAGAACTGAAAGAATTTTTCAAATCGGACCAGTAGTTCCTGAGATTACCCCCCACAACGTCACAAACTTTACCTCTTTATAATATTAGTATAGATTATTAAGTACTTATTAAACACCAACTTATGAAATTTATAGACAAAAGAATACTTTCGTATATACTTTCATAACATTCTTTTTGGAAATTACGTACAACAGCATGTATACACCTTAATAATTTGTTATTTACTTCCAGGTTTTGAAATGGTTATTTCTTTATAATTCATTTATTATTGTTATTTGCTTGCATTTATTTATATTTATTTATTGCCAAAAAAAAAAAAAACAATTTGAACAATATAAAAACCACCGATATCAGCTACATTAGTTGGCCTGTAAACGTTATATTGTCAACTCTATGTTATCACTAATAACAATATAAAATTGGTAAAAACAATGTAACAATTCATATATCAAAAGCAACAAAATATAATCGTGACAAGGTAAACTAATTTTATACGTCTATATAAAATAAGGGAGAATAAAAGCACTTACAGAAAAGTACTTCTATATTCTACAGTAATAATAAATCGTCCTCCCTGCCTTGAGTGTCGTTACCATGGAAAGTGTCGAAAGGCCCGGGACGGTCTCGTGGCTTTTTCCCGAGTACATAAGGAACGCAAGTAAAATTCGTGAAGGTTCCGCAATGAGCGCAGACACCGGATGCTGCAGTGTTACTTGCGTGATTTATGTGTCTGTTATCGACTTTACTGCGTCCATTCCAAAAACAATGCATAGGGGAACCCTGGCCACTGATGAACACACTTTATTTCTATTGAATACAATTTAGATAACTTTATCTCTACGCAAAATGCCTTTTATACGGCAAGATGATAAAAATACCCGTAGGATTTGAATATGGATGAAGGTTTATAAGTGTAAAAGGATAAATTATGTTATGCATTATATAATTTATGTCCTGTAGAATTTAAACCATTATTTGTTTTGATACTTTGCGTATTAGGTACTATAACTTACCGCCAGGTGACGCGGTAAGACATCAAGTTCTATTATTAAATTTAATTATGCATAGATATTTAAACACAGAGAATTTTTTAGCGCTATCCATTTTGCTAAAATTCGCCAATAAATGGTCCTGCGGTAATTATAACAAATAATAACAATAAACGTATGTGACGTCGCGAGTACACCTAGTATAGTATATATATATATATATATATATATATATTATATATAAGAACATCTTGAAATACTTTGTATCATACAATTTGTTTGTAGGATTGTAATTTATATGTAAATAATCAGTTCGTGTATTTACGTATTCTGTTTTTTTTTTTGTCATTGGATTGTATGTCTAAGTATATTACTAATTTTTTATATTATAAAATTTTATTGTTTTCCTTAAATGTTACAAATCACTATTACTTTATCTTCAAATATTTGAAATCTTATACCTATCTCTAAATTCATACAAAGTCACTTTTCGTGTCCGTCTGTGTGTTATCTTAGTTCTTCTAGAGTACGCATTTTGTTACTGTAGTCACTATTATTTAACTAAAACACATGTATATTACATTAATATAATGTAGAAAATCATCTACGTATTCCGATAAAGTCAATACGTAAGTTGGAGCTTTCGGGGGCTTACATCAAAAACTCTGGCTAAACCTTATGAGATAACGTATTACAGAACTGTACATTTAAAAAAATCCTATAAAAAGTCCATGAAGGTATGAGTCCTCCTAAGGATAACCGTAATCATTTTTATCTTCTATATATTATTGAGAAGTAATTGTATTTTACAATAATGTTTAAGTTTTTTACGACGATATTTTGAAAAAAAAAAACAGTAATTAATCCATATTTAATGAAATACTTTAGTTACATAGGCTTTTAACATTTTAAAATTTTGCAGCATATAATTTCAATGCAATATATTAGATTATATCACAGATTTTATATTACGCGCAATAATAATAAAGCTGTTCGATTCTTAGATACTTTCTATAATTTTGATGAACTGTAAATATCAAAACGTCAAAAAAGGGATCAAAATAATTTACACACTTATGATGTCACGTTAGTACATCAAACGCATAGGAAGCCGGCTTGGTCGCTAGTATAAAATAAAACTATAAATTACATCGACAAAATGATATTGATAAATATGAATATTTTTAAATGAGTTGTGGTAAATATCTTCACAATTCTTTGTAGAATTTATCAGGGGCGAAAATAAAAGAGATGTCTTTTTAAAAATCAATATAATCTCGGTCGTTTACGTAATCACCCCAACAAATTGTGGCAACCCCATCACAGGCGTTGTGCACCCGGGAGAGAGCCGACTCGCTAAACACTTTAAAAAGCCGTAGATAAAATTTGATCTCACACTGAGGGTTGCGAAGGTATCTGCAGTTAATTATCTATGTTCGAAGGGGAAACTCGCAAAATCTCGATATCTCCCCCTTATTTTGTAGGTGGCCGGTATTCGCCCGGAGCCATAGTTACGGTAGGCCCTTGTAATGAGTTTTAATTAAAACCAGATGTAAGCGTAAATCAATTATTTTTCATTTTTAGAATATAATTAAAACCAAATATAATAATACATAACTATAATATGTCAATAACAATTTTTGCTCTTGTGAGAGCTAGAGATGGCTTTAAAAAATTTGATAATACGAAAGAGTAGTACGCCATTTTAATTTACAAAAATATCTAAGCATCTGTAACAAGATAAAACTAACTACGCATACGTCAACGTGAAGGTCAGAAAGATAAAGGATAGATACCGCAGTTAAAATCAGAAATCCATTTTGTTTTACCCGACATGTTAAATCGGACCGAAAAACAAATAGGTACTGCAATATTATTGAATTATGCTTCCACTGCTTTATGTCGTTAAACTACTTTAAGAGAACTACGAAGTTATATTTAAGCTCCGAAACAAAGAATAACAGGTTTATAAATGATAATATTAATTAGTACGTAATAATAAGTAATTAGTATGTGAAACGAACCGCGACCCTCCGCCATGGTCGCATGGCTCCGGTATGCAGAGGTTACGAATACAGCAAGCAACAAAAAACCATTCTGTACTATCGATTTTTATCGTTACATAGGAATATTCGACAACAAACGAACAAATTGGATTAATCGTACTTGCTTTGACGACCAGGTGCTAATGGAAACTCATGTCACGACCTAATCGATCGTCGTAAAATTGGATACGAAGTTATCGCGTTCAATGGCGCAGTATTCCTAGTGAATACTGTTTTTCATATTTTATGTGCAATAAAATAAAATGTAAAAGGTGAAATTCTGCCGGGTAATATTTTTGCTTCATGTTATGTTTAGAAGACGAGTACGCTTCACTGCCTCCCCCTGCGATAGTAATAAGCTCACGAGTGACGTCATACATGATGCTCTTTGTGCATATAAACACACAGTAAATAAAAACATCAGGCTCTGTACAATACTAAAAAGAACAAATAAAAAAAAAACGCTACATTGTAATTTATTCATATAATAATAACTGTATGGATTAACCAATTTGTATATGGTTATGATAACACAAATTGATACAGGAAAACTATATTTAAGCTTAAGGCGCTCAGCCGATTTTATATTGACAACTAGCTCAAGGGTGCGCGGCACACCTCGGCTTGGGCTGTTGCCTGATTCATGCAATTCGCGACCTATCTGAAATAACCTCCGGTCTTTATAATTTCTTTGTTTTTCACACGTTTGTATTCTAACAATTCTAACGATGCATATTAAGTTGGACGTTGTAAATGTGAAAAGTTAAAAACAAATTAATTCGTCTACGAGTTGACCGCGTGGGAGAAATAATTAAAATATCACCTAGTCATCTAAACCCACGCTAGACTACATAATTGAAAATAACAATAATACAAGACTGTAAGAGAATAATATGAACGTAAAATATATTATTATACTAAACGGATAGAGTTAGCGGACGGTTGCAGCATTCTATTTAGCTTTCAAATGTTTTCTACGCAAAATAAACAATGTGTTTACAAATCTCACAATATCATCCAGTCTGAAGTCATGTGTGAGGGTGCTTCAGTCGAGAGCCTGCTCGTTAGTGAGAGAGCTTAAATTACACCACATCTGTATGGACGAGCTTACATGCGTAACTTACTTAAAATGCAACAGACGCAATGAAAATGTTTCGGTTTAATTTTAAATTATAAGTACCATCATTTTGTCTTTACTATAGAATTTTATATTGTTCGTGTTTTTATTTAAAATAATACTATTTGAGTTATTGTTTCTAGCATTGTATTTGGTTACTATTTTGTATGTGTAAATTCTTCTCCTCAAAATAATTTGCTTTTAAATGTAATTAGGTAGGTAAGAGAGGCAGAAACTATTTGAGACTGTTTCTGCCGCAAAATAGCAATGCGGCTGTGTTCGGTTCTAAAGGAGTAGGTCCTCAAAGTCCTCAGAAGTCTGATCTCAGGACTCAAGTTCTTTTGAGGTTGATTATATATAGTTTTAAGATGCAGTGATCACTTAACATTGGGTAAAATGCCTGTTTTCTACTTCATAACATAAAAAAACAGATGTAATAAAAGTCCAGTAGACACTGTCAAATCAGAATTGCAGACAATTTCTATACTTTATCTATTAGGCTAAGTTCCGTATGTTTTGTTTAATTATAACCGTTCCATTAGATTCAATATGTAACAAAATAAGAAAAGGAAATTTTATTCCATTTTTCCTTAAACTACCCCTGATACAGTTTCCTTGGAAATTTCCCTTGAATACTTTCCCTGGCATCTGCGGTCTAGTCTCCCGTCTCACCTCCAGGGAGGGTGTGTGGGTGGCCGGGGATACCTTCACTTTCACCCGCCAAGCCGGCTGCAGCGCCGACCTTTCAGACTGTGTAACTTTCTCAATCGATATCTACCTCTGAACCATATTCTACATTGTTAAAAATATATAATCATTAATCTATTTATATTTCAATATTGTAGATAGAAATCGGTGTTTTTAATAATGTATTTTTAATTTATCCAGCAGTCTATTTATAACGCATTAATCAGTAAAGCACTAAAGTAACATTAGCTATAAGCCGAACTAAAGCCAATGTTACGCAGTTATGCCATATAATAACGGCCAGTCAGCGAAAAGCCGACATCGTTCCATTATGGAAATTGACAGGTGTGGACGATAGGGTACCTAGACTATGTACATATTTAGCACATTATGTTAATTTTATAAATTTACACTCATACTTGAAACGTTTTATTTTAATATTTTAGTAGTTAAATACGAATAAATGTCATCTGTTTTTTTTTTCTTATTTCATATCTCTCTAAAGTGTTTATAAATATGACTAATATTTTTTACTTTATCTTCCTAAACTATTTTATAGTC
Organism: Antheraea pernyi; assembly: GCA_015888305.1. Taxonomy (NCBI): domain Eukaryota; kingdom Metazoa; phylum Arthropoda; class Insecta; order Lepidoptera; family Saturniidae; genus Antheraea; species Antheraea pernyi. The sequence continues at coordinate 22,566 of MU160660.1, read as the reverse complement.
GTAGTTAAATTACATAAATCTTATTTATACTGTTATTAGCAACAACAACGGTAAGTTTGCGAGTATACGAAAATATAAGCGATTGTGGTTTTGAGATTGTTTTACGTTCATACATAGTTTAATAGGTATTTTTTCTTTTCATTTAGATAAAAACACGACATTTCTTTCAATAACTCTTTTATAATATTGTATATATAGCATGTATATTGGAATAGTTAAGGCCAAGCCTGATAGTCTACTGTCTTATCTAAACGTATTACAACACTTTACCTGATTAAAGGAAGTGGTCGCTAAATCATAACGCACCCTAATATATGTCCAGGGCGTGGTTTGAATATATCACAATTGTGTTATATATTTAGTTAACAGCCCAGGTTAATCTTATTGGCTGCGATGAAGATTATATTAGTTTGTATGTTTGTTCTATACGGATTTAGTATTTGGCAATACAGTTACAATTTACGTGAGATCTATACTAATATTCTAAAGCTGAAGAGTTTGTTTGCTTAAACGCGCCAATATCAGGAAGTACTGATTTGAAAAATAAAGTGTTAGATAGCTCATTTATTGAGGACTATATCATCACGCTAAAACCAATAGGAGCGGAGCACCAATGAAGAATGTTTCAAAATCGGGGTTAACATACGTATTATTTAAAAATATTTTCACCTTTTACGTAAACGAAATCGCAAGTTAAAGTAAGCGTTGGCCCAAAGTTCCTATTACAAGCGGACGAAGTCTCGAGCAGAAGATAGTATTTTATATACTGGTTGTCATAGGACAATATCTCATAATAATTACATCAGAATTATATTTCATTAGAATTCTATATCTGTTGAAAGGTATTCAATGGAGTTACATTAGAAACAATTGTAATGTATTTTTCTAGGTTGTAGAGCCACGATGAAGCTATTACTGGTTTCAGCATGAATGGGTCAGCTCGCCCGGAGTAGTACCACTCTCTCACAGAACACCGACGTGAAGTAACTATGCTTGCATTGTTGCGTTTCGTTCGGTCAGTGAGAGCGCCGGAGGTCCGACTCCCTTCCCCTTCCTCCTCTCCCTTCTCCCTCCCCATTCCTTCCCCAAACACGGGCTGGCACCACACTTGCGCCTCCTCTGGTGTTGCAAGTGTCTATGGGCAGTGGTGATCACTTAACATTAGGTGACCCACTTGTCTGTTTCTTTCCTATGACATAAAAAAAAATGTATTTATAGTTTTAATGAAGAATAGTTAAATATATTTATTTATACACATAAACATCGGTTGAAAGGCTCTTGGGAAATCAGAGAACTTAATACGAAGTGAATATATCTTGTAATGATATTATTTTATATTATTTAAACTGTGTGCATTTTGAAACAATCGCTTTATTTAAACATATTATTCACGAAATCTCAAATTGTACATTAAAATATAAATTCTTTTTTCTTCTTTTAAATTATAATTCTTACTTGGAATCACATTTTGGATTTCTGCTGTTCAAAATAACACTATCTTCTAAAACAAATATAAGGTATCGTTTTCTTATAATGTATTTGTTAATAATATAATGTAATTCCATTTCAATTCACAACATGTTAATATTTTACGCAAACTAGTCAGCTTTTAAGTTCATTGAATATTAAAGTAGTAAAATGCTCATTCATTTCCATACAAATAAAATAATGTATTGATTAAAAAAAAATACATACAAGTGGTTACGAGAAGAAAAAATGTATATCATAAATTGCTTAAAGAATGCTTCTCGAACGAAAACATTCCAAGTTGGAAATGATTGATGCATGAATGTTATTTTCAGTTAGTGATAACGAAAATAGCCGTCAGCCATCACAGTCCATTTGTAAAGTATTTTCAACATTGAAAATGGAATGAAACAAACTTTATATATACTTTGTTTTATATTTATAATGTAACCTTTAACTGATAATCATAACGTAACCTACTAACTACAAAAGTACTTTTACAAATAATCACCAATTAAAAAGCAATTGCTGATTATTAAAAAAAAATGTCAAATTCTACTTTATAACTATATTATCTACTTATTGCATACATTTAAAGGGTATTGCAACTAATTATTTTAATAATAATTAGTATAATTAATAATAATAATCATCCGTAACTTAATTGCCCAAAAATAAATAATTAATTAGCCTCCTCTTTAAGGTTTAAGGAATTAGCTATATATAACTGTAAAAATATCTATTAACAAATGAATTATTATCACGGTAGTCTACAGAGATTTAAATAAAAGGCATACCTTTATTTATATAACAGATTAACAATACCCGTGGGTTGTGAAACGAATTCCGTATGTTAAACGACCTTAATACATTTAATTTATAATGAATGAAAATCGTGTTTACATAACCGGTTCCAATACTTATAATAATTTCAGTATATTAATTACGGTTACCTACTTTGTGACTCCTTTGTTTGTAAATAATTTAGAATAGCTCCAAACGTATTACTATTAATACATGAAAGATCGTATAGTTTGTATGTATCTGTCGATTTAGAATGGGGCAGACGATTGACTAGCGTAATCGAGTTTCGGAAGCATTGATATATACAATACCTTAGACGCACAGTCTCGAATAAAAGTAGCCCTGAAAACCGGCCGCAAAAACTCCTCAATATACATACGTGGTTGTAGCTATGCGATAAACTTTTGATTATGCAAATTCAACGTTGCCTGAATGATTTAAAGTTGTTTTTACAAGGACACAAGCGACGCGAGACTGTTTGAAACGACTGCATAACCCAAAATTATGCACTCATTTTAGTGAGCCGGCTGTGAAACGTTAAGTGTGTATCTTGGGTTTTTGTATATCAATGGTCGGAGGCTATAAAAACTGAGATTAAAGATCGCTTATTACAACCAAACAGACTAGCGTCTATTGATAATTCAGTTTTATTAGGCAACATATTATGATGTAGCACTGACATACATGCTATGTAGGCCTTTCCTAACCATTGCAATGACAAAAGCCTAAAGGATTTTATAATTATAGACATAGACACTTTAATAATAAAAAAACCCTAACCTACAAAAATGTTACGTATATAAATAAAAAATTAAATGATTCACTAACATAATTTCTATGTGTATTTCATCTATTTTTTCGACTTACATTAGCCTTGCTTTTGACTCACCTTCCTTTTAAGGGCTCGACCACGTCTTTATCTAGGTTTTCGTAATTTTTACTTTTATTATTTTACAGACTCTTTAATGTAGGTCCTGCGACCTTCAAGGGTCCGCGGATCCCAGGGGCGGGTATCGTGAAATATATGAATTATATATTGTCTCATCTTTTACTTATAATGTACAGTTTAGTCAAATTACATTCTGCAAACATATTCTTCACGTTTTGATTTATGATGAGATGAATACGGGAAGCGAAGGGTTAGACTACGTAATCGTTTTCCAGATGAGTCAACAGAATTTGCATACGCTGTCGGCACCATGTCACCATATGAAGTATAGGAATCTATCGTAACTTATAATTTATCTTATAAATCCCAACTGCATAGATTAATAACTAGGCGTAGGACAAGGATTGATAATATTGATAACAAACTAACCTTTATTCCATAAAGACGTAAGAACAAATATTGACGTTACCAGCAAGAGGCCATATTGAACTCGAGGAAGACAACCTCTATAAAAAATACCCTAATCCTAAGCGGCGGCGCACCGCGAGATGATGCATGGCTGATGGGAGATCAGTCTCCAGTGCGACCCCCGTCAGAGAACCGGCCGACTCTCTCGACGGGTTACGCTAGGCTTACCCAGGTACAGGGGGCACTGCCTGGATGGACCGTCTTTTCCCCCATACTCGTGGGAACAAAAATGGAACAAAATTATACAAATATTTTAAAATCTGTAAGTAGTAAGGATGAGGCGGGGATTACCGCCCGTTCGGCGACCAAAGCATTGGAGGTGGAGGCGGCAAGGCAGGAGCAAAAAAAAGGGATAACAAAAAAACGCGTGAGTGCGGCGATGGACTCCGACACGGAGGTGGAGGAGCGGGTATCTCCCAAAGTGAGCACCTCTCGCAGGGGGACTACAAGGCGAGTCAGCCGCAATGTGGGCGTTCGCGGAGTTATGGGGGAGGCCGACGGGTCGTTTGACCGGGCCTTGGCCGGCAACCTAAGTGCGGCGGAGTCGGAGGCTTCCGACACCGACTCAGTTTTGGCCTCGGCAGGCGGATCCAAGTCCGGCTCCAAGGCCGGCTCCAAGACCGGCTCCAAGGCCGGCTCCAAGGCCGGCTCCAAGGCCGGCTCCAAGGCCGGCTCCAAGGCCGGCTCCAAGGCCGGCTCCAAGGCCGGCTCCAAGGCCGGCTCCAAGGCCGGCTCCAAGGCCGGCTCCAAGGCCGGCTCCAAGGCCGGCTCCAAGGCCGGCTCCAAGGCCGGCTCCAAGGCCGGCTCCAAGGCCGGCTCCAAGGCCGGCTCCAAGGCCGGCTCCAAGGCCGGCTCCAAGGCCGGCTCCAAGGCCGGCTCCAAGGCCGGCTCCAAGGCCGGCTCCAAGGCCGGCTCCAAGGCCGGCTCCAAGGCCGGCTCCAAGGCCGGCTCCAAGGCCGGCTCCAAGGCCGGCTCCAAGGCCGGCTCCAAGGCCGGCTCCAAGGCCGGCTCCAAGGCCGGCTCCAAGGCCGGCTCCAAGGCCGGCTCCAAGGCCGGCTCCAAGGCCGGCTCCAAGGCCGGCTCCAAGGCCGGCTCCAAGGCCGGCTCCAAGGCCGGCTCCAAGGCCGGCTCCAAGGCCGGCTCCAAGGCCGGCTCCAAGGCCGGCTCCAAGGCCGGCTCCAAGGCCGGCTCCAAGGCCGGCTCCAAGGCCGGCTCCAAGGCCGGCTCCAAGGCCGGCTCCAAGGCCGGCTCCAAGGCCGGCTCCAAGGCCGGCTCCAAGGCCGGCTCCAAGGCCGGCTCCAAGGCCGGCTCCAAGGCCGGCTCCAAGGCCGGCTCCAAGGCCGGCTCCAAGGCCGGCTCCAAGGCCGGCTCCAAGGCCGGCTCCAAGGCCGGCTCCAAGGCCGGCTCCAAGGCCGGCTCCAAGGCCGGCTCCAAGGCCGGCTCCAAGGCCGGCTCCAAGGCCGGCTCCAAGGCCGGCTCCAAGGCCGGCTCCAAGGCCGGCTCCAAGGCCGGCTCCAAGGCCGGCTCCAAGGCCGGCTCCAAGGCCGGCTCCAAGGCCGGCTCCAAGGCCGGCTCCAAGGCCGGCTCCAAGGCCGGCTCCAAGGCCGGCTCCAAGGCCGGCTCCAAGGCCGGCTCCAAGGCCGGCTCCAAGGCCGGCTCCAAGGCCGGCTCCAAGGCCGGCTCCAAGGCCGGCTCCAAGGCCGGCTCCAAGGCCGGCTCCAAGGCCGGCTCCAAGGCCGGCTCCAAGGCCGGCTCCAAGGCCGGCTCCAAGGCCGGCTCCAAGGCCGGCTCCAAGGCCGGCTCCAAGGCCGGCTCCAAGGCCGGCTCCAAGGCCGGCTCCAAGGCCGGCTCCAAGGCCGGCTCCAAGGCCGGCTCCAAGGCCGGCTCCAAGGCCGGCTCCAAGGCCGGCTCCAAGGCCGGCTCCAAGGCCGGCTCCAAGGCCGGCTCCAAGGCCGGCTCCAAGGCCGGCTCCAAGGCCGGCTCCAAGGCCGGCTCCAAGGCCGGCTCCAAGGCCGGCTCCAAGGCCGGCTCCAAGGCCGGCTCCAAGGCCGGCTCCAAGGCCGGCTCCAAGGCCGGCTCCAAGGCCGGCTCCAAGGCCGGCTCCAAGGCCGGCTCCAAGGCCGGCTCCAAGGCCGGCTCCAAGGCCGGCTCCAAGGCCGGCTCCAAGGCCGGCTCCAAGGCCGGCTCCAAGGCCGGCTCCAAGGCCGGCTCCAAGGCCGGCTCCAAGGCCGGCTCCAAGGCCGGCTCCAAGGCCGGCTCCAAGGCCGGCTCCAAGGCCGGCTCCAAGGCCGGCTCCAAGGCCGGCTCCAAGGCCGGCTCCAAGGCCGGCTCCAAGGCCGGCTCCAAGGCCGGCTCCAAGGCCGGCTCCAAGGCCGGCTCCAAGGCCGGCTCCAAGGCCGGCTCCAAGGCCGGCTCCAAGGCCGGCTCCAAGGCCGGCTCCAAGGCCGGCTCCAAGGCCGGCTCCAAGGCCGGCTCCAAGGCCGGCTCCAAGGCCGGCTCCAAGGCCGGCTCCAAGGCCGGCTCCAAGGCCGGCTCCAAGGCCGGCTCCAAGGCCGGCTCCAAGGCCGGCTCCAAGGCCGGCTCCAAGGCCGGCTCCAAGGCCGGCTCCAAGGCCGGCTCCAAGGCCGGCTCCAAGGCCGGCTCCAAGGCCGGCTCCAAGGCCGGCTCCAAGGCCGGCTCCAAGGCCGGCTCCAAGGCCGGCTCCAAGGCCGGCTCCAAGGCCGGCTCCAAGGCCGGCTCCAAGGCCGGCTCCAAGGCCGGCTCCAAGGCCGGCTCCAAGGCCGGCTCCAAGGCCGGCTCCAAGGCCGGCTCCAAGGCCGGCTCCAAGGCCGGCTCCAAGGCCGGCTCCAAGGCCGGCTCCAAGGCCGGCTCCAAGGCCGGCTCCAAGGCCGGCTCCAAGGCCGGCTCCAAGGCCGGCTCCAAGGCCGGCTCCAAGGCCGGCTCCAAGGCCGGCTCCAAGGCCGGCTCCAAGGCCGGCTCCAAGGCCGGCTCCAAGGCCGGCTCCAAGGCCGGCTCCAAGGCCGGCTCCAAGGCCGGCTCCAAGGCCGGCTCCAAGGCCGGCTCCAAGGCCGGCTCCAAGGCCGGCTCCAAGGCCGGCTCCAAGGCCGGCTCCAAGGCCGGCTCCAAGGCCGGCTCCAAGGCCGGCTCCAAGGCCGGCTCCAAGGCCGGCTCCAAGGCCGGCTCCAAGGCCGGCTCCAAGGCCGGCTCCAAGGCCGGCTCCAAGGCCGGCTCCAAGGCCGGCTCCAAGGCCGGCTCCAAGGCCGGCTCCAAGGCCGGCTCCAAGGCCGGCTCCAAGGCCGGCTCCAAGGCCGGCTCCAAGGCCGGCTCCAAGGCCGGCTCCAAGGCCGGCTCCAAGGCCGGCTCCAAGGCCGGCTCCAAGGCCGGCTCCAAGGCCGGCTCCAAGGCCGGCTCCAAGGCCGGCTCCAAGGCCGGCTCCAAGGCCGGCTCCAAGGCCGGCTCCAAGGCCGGCTCCAAGGCCGGCTCCAAGGCCGGCTCCAAGGCCGGCTCCAAGGCCGGCTCCAAGGCCGGCTCCAAGGCCGGCTCCAAGGCCGGCTCCAAGGCCGGCTCCAAGGCCGGCTCCAAGGCCGGCTCCAAGGCCGGCTCCAAGGCCGGCTCCAAGGCCGGCTCCAAGGCCGGCTCCAAGGCCGGCTCCAAGGCCGGCTCCAAGGCCGGCTCCAAGGCCGGCTCCAAGGCCGGCTCCAAGGCCGGCTCCAAGGCCGGCTCCAAGGCCGGCTCCAAGGCCGGCTCCAAGGCCGGCTCCAAGGCCGGCTCCAAGGCCGGCTCCAAGGCCGGCTCCAAGGCCGGCTCCAAGGCCGGCTCCAAGGCCGGCTCCAAGGCCGGCTCCAAGGCCGGCTCCAAGGCCGGCTCCAAGGCCGGCTCCAAGGCCGGCTCCAAGGCCGGCTCCAAGGCCGGCTCCAAGGCCGGCTCCAAGGCCGGCTCCAAGGCCGGCTCCAAGGCCGGCTCCAAGGCCGGCTCCAAGGCCGGCTCCAAGGCCGGCTCCAAGGCCGGCTCCAAGGCCGGCTCCAAGGCCGGCTCCAAGGCCGGCTCCAAGGCCGGCTCCAAGGCCGGCTCCAAGGCCGGCTCCAAGGCCGGCTCCAAGGCCGGCTCCAAGGCCGGCTCCAAGGCCGGCTCCAAGGCCGGCTCCAAGGCCGGCTCCAAGGCCGGCTCCAAGGCCGGCTCCAAGGCCGGCTCCAAGGCCGGCTCCAAGGCCGGCTCCAAGGCCGGCTCCAAGGCCGGCTCCAAGGCCGGCTCCAAGGCCGGCTCCAAGGCCGGCTCCAAGGCCGGCTCCAAGGCCGGCTCCAAGGCCGGCTCCAAGGCCGGCTCCAAGGCCGGCTCCAAGGCCGGCTCCAAGGCCGGCTCCAAGGCCGGCTCCAAGGCCGGCTCCAAGGCCGGCTCCAAGGCCGGCTCCAAGGCCGGCTCCAAGGCCGGCTCCAAGGCCGGCTCCAAGGCCGGCTCCAAGGCCGGCTCCAAGGCCGGCTCCAAGGCCGGCTCCAAGGCCGGCTCCAAGGCCGGCTCCAAGGCCGGCTCCAAGGCCGGCTCCAAGGCCGGCTCCAAGGCCGGCTCCAAGGCCGGCTCCAAGGCCGGCTCCAAGGCCGGCTCCAAGGCCGGCTCCAAGGCCGGCTCCAAGGCCGGCTCCAAGGCCGGCTCCAAGGCCGGCTCCAAGGCCGGCTCCAAGGCCGGCTCCAAGGCCGGCTCCAAGGCCGGCTCCAAGGCCGGCTCCAAGGCCGGCTCCAAGGCCGGCTCCAAGGCCGGCTCCAAGGCCGGCTCCAAGGCCGGCTCCAAGGCCGGCTCCAAGGCCGGCTCCAAGGCCGGCTCCAAGGCCGGCTCCAAGGCCGGCTCCAAGGCCGGCTCCAAGGCCGGCTCCAAGGCCGGCTCCAAGGCCGGCTCCAAGGCCGGCTCCAAGGCCGGCTCCAAGGCCGGCTCCAAGGCCGGCTCCAAGGCCGGCTCCAAGGCCGGCTCCAAGGCCGGCTCCAAGGCCGGCTCCAAGGCCGGCTCCAAGGCCGGCTCCAAGGCCGGCTCCAAGGCCGGCTCCAAGGCCGGCTCCAAGGCCGGCTCCAAGGCCGGCTCCAAGGCCGGCTCCAAGGCCGGCTCCAAGGCCGGCTCCAAGGCCGGCTCCAAGGCCGGCTCCAAGGCCGGCTCCAAGGCCGGCTCCAAGGCCGGCTCCAAGGCCGGCTCCAAGGCCGGCTCCAAGGCCGGCTCCAAGGCCGGCTCCAAGGCCGGCTCCAAGGCCGGCTCCAAGGCCGGCTCCAAGGCCGGCTCCAAGGCCGGCTCCAAGGCCGGCTCCAAGGCCGGCTCCAAGGCCGGCTCCAAGGCCGGCTCCAAGGCCGGCTCCAAGGCCGGCTCCAAGGCCGGCTCCAAGGCCGGCTCCAAGGCCGGCTCCAAGGCCGGCTCCAAGGCCGGCTCCAAGGCCGGCTCCAAGGCCGGCTCCAAGGCCGGCTCCAAGGCCGGCTCCAAGGCCGGCTCCAAGGCCGGCTCCAAGGCCGGCTCCAAGGCCGGCTCCAAGGCCGGCTCCAAGGCCGGCTCCAAGGCCGGCTCCAAGGCCGGCTCCAAGGCCAAAAAAACATCTCGATTTTGAAACATTTTTCATCTGTGCTCCGCTCCTATTAGCCCTAGCCTATAACCATTCTCGATGAATGAGCTATATAACACTGAAAGAATTATTCAAATCGGACCAGTAGTTCCTGAGATTACCCCTTACAACGTCACAAACTCACAAACTCTACCTCTTTATAATAGTAGTATAGATGAGTCGTTACATTTCATAATAAGCTAAATCCAGTTTAGCCGTTCCTAATAGTTTACGTAATTTTGCAAGATCTTTAAATTTTGTATATATTATAAAATATGATTATCATAAAAAAAGCTAAAACCTTATCAACGGCAAAATTTAAAATTCGTTCGCGGTGTAGGTAAAATAACTGTAAATCTTAAAAAAAAAAACATGTTACGTGCAAGGAATTACAAATAGGTGTAAATAAGGATAACCATTGTTATCAACCATCTCCGGTGCCGCTGCATCACATTCAAGAGACGAGACTACAACGCGGTACCGGAACATTGATATTAGTGCCACCATATTATAAATATACATGGACACTAGCGCCAACATATTAGAGATATACATTGATACTAGCGCCACCACATTAAATATACATAAATAAGAATTATTATTATATAGATTTCAATAAGACGTAAATAAGAATTGATATTATTATATAGAATGGAAACATTAGTTTGATCGTTATTATATTTACTTTGCAGAATTATGAATAGATAGTATATTCTTTGACTTCATAGTTCGGCCTATGAAAGGCAAGATGTCGCTGATCTACATGTCGAAACACATTAGTAACCACATTAGAGATATATAAATAAGGATAATTATATAAAATTGTTGAATAGCTTAAATAATAATAAATAATATAAATATAATATAATAATAAAATAAATCGTATACATACATTTTTCTACAATCGATTCTACAAACTACTATTCTCATTGAACTGAATAGTTTTTGAGAAGAGTAGCATCCTTAGTTACCGGCCGCTTTCATACATTTCATACATACATTCAGACAGTGTCTTTGACAATGAAATTTTGACGTTTTTGAGTGGGCGGCAGGAATGAGTTAAAAGGAAATGAGATTGCTGTCATGTCATGTCATGTCATGTCAGGATTATTTTACAAAATAAGCATGACAGATTTAGGGACCTGTGTTCTATATACATTTACTATTTATTAATATAATTACATAATTTTAAATATTTACATGAATTATCATAGGTACATGCTCTTTAATTTTGTTTAAATTGGCAGGACACAAAATAAGTACTTTGATGTTCTAGCCTCCGCTGAAAGAACATAATGGAACTAATGAACAGGATACAACCACAAAATAACGATGAGAAGTAATATAAGTGAGAGCAGTAAATGGACGATACTGTTTAAACAATTTTTTTTTTATATTATAGGAGGCAAACAGTAAGACATGACATGTCATTTTATTTGCATCAATTTTTCTATTATAGTTTTCATATTTTGTATTTTTATAATGGTTTATTATATCTAATATTATATTATTATTACTGTGAAGAATCTGAAACCACGAATCCTAAAAAAAAAATGGCAATATAGCATGCAAACCATAATCTGGAAGAACTTCGTTTTTAACCGGAACGAAAAATTTTAAGGTTAAAAGAGCCCATCAGACTTCGTAACTATTCGTAATCATACATACAGTGGTACAACAAAATAATCCCAAGGAGGGTTGATGTCAGGCAGGCGGCCGATCGTAAAAATTAAGCCAAATCATATACCACAACATGAGAAACATGTTGTTCCGACCCTACTTATGTGGGATAAGGGTAAGAAAAAGAAGAAGAAGAGGCAAACGAACAGACGGGTCACCTGATGGTAAGTGATCACCGCCGTCCATAAACACTAGTAACACTAGCGGAGTCGCAAGTGCGTTGCCAGCCTGTGTTTGGGGGAGGGAGGAGGGGGGGAAAGGAGGAGGTGGTGGGAAGAGGAGATGGGTCTCCGGCGCTCTCACTGACCGAACGAAACAAAACAATGCAACCATTGTTACTTCACGTCGATTTTCTGTGAGAGGGTACTACCCCGGGCGAGCCGACCCATTCATGTTGAAACGAGTAGTCGCTTCAGCGTGGCTCTACCACCTATAACATACGTTTAACATAAATGCCAATAGCATAGAGGCCAGTATTTTGAAAACCTATGACTTGAGTCATAAGTAACTTCCTTGTAGTAATAGTAGTAGTAAGCCTAAATCAGATTACGAGCAGATATGTACTACAGCTAATGTAAATAATAGTTTAAAAAAACACGCTTTCATAAAAAAAACCATCTAAAAAACAAAAAATAAAATTTAATAAATTTGGATTAAGACTAGTGTAAAACAGAAATAAATGTATATTTTTTATAAAAAGTGACAAAAAAATGATAATGACCTCCAGATATCAGTATTTTTATCATTTTTTATAAAAGCGTGTTTTTTAAACTATTATTTATTTTTGATTTTTTTTTTTAAAAAAAATTCGGTTTATTGTTTTGTCATCGACCTTTGACAGGTGTGCAAAGTTTGAATTAAATCTGATCGTTCAAAGTAGGACAAAATCGAGCTCAAAGGGGTCGGTTACATATATACATACAGGTGAAGGAAGGAAAAGCGTGATAAAAAATAGAAACGTTTTTTGGCCAAAGATATCCTCCAGTGCTTTAAACCTTGCACGATGATCAATGTACGGTGATCAATGTACGGTGGCAATGGTATAATTTTGATTAAACTTGTAATTTTAAGAGTAAAGATATTATAGTCTGTTCAGGTCTAAATGATCACAACCTTGTAAACCGGTCGAAAAGTCTTGTTATAATTGTATGTATTAACAAGTAGTAAATATTAAATTAAAGTGAGAATGTAAGCCACGATCTTTTAAAGTCAATTAATCAAACATTATTATTATCATAGACAAGAGGTGTAAGGGGTGTCGCGAATAACATCTAAAATTTGAGACACTCAAGCCAACCTCACCTGCACGTGGTGCACCCTGCTGAATAACGAACGAGGCAATGGCGAAAGCAGGGTGGTAGGGTTCTACAGCCTGACTGGGTCGCAACCACCATGTATATGGCGAAAAAATAGTGATTCGCTTGTGCGGGTCGCTTTTAGGGATCAGCCTGTGCATATCCAGCTTTTCGCAGGCCGGCATGACAGCGGCGACCGGCGATGGATAGTGTGTCACTCGGTGGTCGCCATTGTTTTTGGATTGTACTGTGCTTACCATCAGGCACAGTGCAGTCATTTTGGCGTGCTACAAAAAAAAATACAATTTCAGTATCTATAAAATATAAATCTAAGTTTTATTTATTTTCAATTTACCCATTAAACTATGAAATTATAGGGTTTCGTGATTTAGTACAGCGGTTTACAGAAAAGCTACATCGGATACTATGTGAAGTCGACCTGTAAGAGAGTTTCGCGACGGTGGCAGATGTTAACGAAGGACAGACACCGAACATAATTATGCAGCAGACGCGGTCGCTTAGTGCATCTGACTCAAAGTAAACAGAATTACACTAAACGGCCCTGGCGCTCCGAGCGACGCGACGTACTGGCGTGTCTAGAGATGACATCATGTAATCACGTAACGAATATTAGGGTACATATATACATCTACAATCTTATTTTCCTTTTTTCCTGAAATAATATATGTGATAAGAAAGATAAGATTTTTCTAAAGTAACTAATAAACATATACTACCTCGACAGAATCCCAAAAGAAACACAATTCACTTTCTAATATGGCACATAAATTTATAACATTTACTTATATTATATAGTATCAAAATAATTATGTTCTCATACGAAATTAAATCTTGCTTTTTTTTTTTTATTTATGCAAATTGTAGGTTCAATTATGTGGACTTTACTAGCAACATTTTGCGTTTGCGTTAATCTGACCACCAGTAAGAATAATAACGGTAAAATATATGAATTATAGTCAGAAAATAAAACAAGTACACAAATTAGGAAGAGTCCTCATGAGCTGAGGGCTATCATATAGCGAGCCGGTGGCTTTGATCGTCCGCAGTAATGGGAAGGCAGACCACATTCGCGGAAACTTTTACGGGACACTGACCCACTTCTAAACGATGAACAAGAGTGCTCTACAATAGGGAATTTCTTTAAGAATTGTTCAACGTGGCAATTTAAAATATCCAACATTATTAGTTTGTGGTGAAGGTTTACCTACGTTTAATGTTTGTCTACATTCATAGCCACTCCTCACAAGCATAAATATTGAATATTAATTTCTTTACTCGGCTACGAAAATTCCTTTATTATCCTATAATGTTGGTTACGCGCTGTTGTTATCCAACGAACAGTTCTTTAGGGAATAGAAATTCGATTCTCCAATTATTACGTTAATAGATAATAACTATGGAAGATAATAAACATCTATTATTATTACTTTTCTTTTTTTTTACAAACATTTTCAGTTAATAATACATTTGGTGAAATGCAGAATTTATAAATGGCACAACATTAGTATATACTTTAAAACATAAATCTGTGGTAAACTAATTGTTCAGAAGGTGGTAGAGCCACGCTAAAGCGGTTACTGGTTTCAGCATGAATGGGTCGGCTCGGTCGGGGTAGTACCACACCCTCTCACAGAAAACCGACGTGAAGTAACAGTGCTTGCTTTTTTGCGTTTCGTTCGGTCAGTGAGAGCACCGGATGCCCACCACCCTTTCAATCTCTTCTCCCCTCCTCTTTACACTTCCCCTACCCCTTTCTTGCCAAACACAGGCTGGCAACACACTTGCGACTCCCCTGGTGTTGCTAGTGTCTATGAACGGCGGTGATCACTTTACATCAGGTTACCCACCTGTTCGTTTGCCTCCTATGATATAAAAAAATAAAAATAGTATACAGATAAGTTATTAATTAATGTCATTATCACAGAGTGAATTATTCACGTAATAATTAAACAGGGCAAGTCATTTGCAAATAAAATTTGTCATTGTTTATAAGCATATGTTTTCAAGCAATAAAATTTCAACGAACATTAAGCACAAGAGAAAACGAGATATATGTAACTAAATATATAATATTATTTTATAAGAAAATGTAGAATGAAGTCACCAAAGCTATATTTATTGTGCTCACGTAGCTTCACTTTGTTAACATAAAATTAGTATTAGCCTAAAAATTACGTTTGCTAATCTTGTATTATAATTGAAACCGTCCGAATGAGACTGCCTACGCGTTAATCACTAAATATTACAAAACAAAGTTCTCTGCCACGTCTGTCTATATTCGCGATAAACTTTACAGCCTGACTGGGTCGCAACCACCATGTATATGGCGAAATCATAGTGATTCGCTTCTGCGGGTCGCTTTTAGGGATCAGCCTGTGCATATCCAGCTTTTCGCAGGCCGGCATGACAGCGGCGACCGGCGATGGATAGTGTGTCACTCGGTGGTCGCCATTGTTTTTGGATTGTACTGTGCTTACCATCAGGCACAGTGCAGTCATTTTGGCGTGCTACAAAAAAAAAATACAATTTCAGTATCTATAAAATATAAATCTAAGTTTTATTTATTTTCAATTTACCCATTAAACTATGAAATTATAGGGTTTCGTGATTTAGTACAGCGGTTTACAGAAAAGCTACATCGGATACTATGTGAAGTCGACCTGTAAGAGAGTTTCGCGACGGTGGCAGATGTTAACGAAGGACAGACACCGAACATAATTATGCAGCAGACGCGGTCGCTTAGTGCATCTGACTCAAAGTAAACAGAATTACACTAAACGGCCCTGGCGCTCCGAGCGACGCGACGTACTGGCGTGTCTAGAGATGACATCATGTAATCACGTAACGAATATTAGGGTACATATATACATCTACAATCTTATTTTCCTTTTTTCCTGAAATAATATATGTGATAAGAAAGATAAGATTTTTCTAAAGTAACTAATAAACATATACTACCTCGACAGAATCCCAAAAGAAACACAATTCACTTTCTAATATGGCACATAAATTTATAACATTTACTTATATTATATAGTATCAAAATAATTATGTTCTCATACGAAATTAAATCTTGCTTTTTTTTTTTTATTTATGCAAATTGTAGGTTCAATTATGTGGACTTTACTAGCAACATTTTGCGTTTGCGTTAATCTGACCACCAGTAAGAATAATAACGGTAAAATATATGAATTATAGTCAGAAAATAAAACAAGTACACAAATTAGGAAGAGTCCTCATGAGCTGAGGGCTATCATATAGCGAGCCGGTGGCTTTGATCGTCCGCAGTAATGGGAAGGCAGACCACATTCGCGGAAACTTTTACGGGACACTGACCCACTTCTAAACGATGAACAAGAGTGCTCTACAATAGGGAATTTCTTTAAGAATTGTTCAACGTGGCAATTTAAAATATCCAACATTATTAGTTTGTGGTGAAGGTTTACCTACGTTTAATGTTTGTCTACATTCATAGCCACTCCTCACAAGCATAAATATTGAATATTAATTTCTTTACTCGGCTACGAAAATTCCTTTATTATCCTATAATGTTGGTTACACGCCGTTGTTATCCAACGGACTGTTCTTTAGGGAATACAAATTCGATCCGCCAATTATTACGTTAATAAAAAATAACAATGGAAGATAATAAACATCTATTATTATTACTTTTCTTTTAATTAATAAAACATTTTCAGTTAATAATACAGTTGGTGAAATTAAGAATTTATGAATGACACAACATTAGTATATACTTTAAAACATAAATCTGTGGTAAACTAATTGTTCAGAAGGTGGTAGAGCCACGCTAAAGCGGTTACTGGTTTCAGCATGAATGGGTCGGCTCGGTCGGGGTAGTACCACACCCTCTCACAGAAAACCGACGTGAAGTAACAGTGCTTGCTTTTTTGCGTTTCGTTCGGTCAGTGAGAGCACCGGATGCCCACCACCCTTTCAATCTCTTCTCCCCTCCTCTTTACACTTCCCCTACCCCTTTCTTGCCAAACACAGGCTGGCAACACACTTGCGACTCCCCTGGTGTTGCTAGTGTCTATGAACGGCGGTGATCACTTTACATCAGGTTACCCACCTGTTCGTTTGCCTCCTATGATATAAAAAAATAAAAATAGTATACAGATAAGTTATTAATTAATGTCATTATCACAGAGTGAATTATTCACGTAATAATTAAACAGGGCAAGTCATTTGCAAATAAAATTTGTCATTGTTTATAAGCATATGTTTTCAAGCAATAAAATTTCAACGAACATTAAGCACAAGAGAAAACGAGATATATGTAACTAAATATATAATATTATTTTATAAGAAAATGTAGAATGAAGTCACCAAAGCTATATTTATTGTGCTCACGTAGCTTCACTTTGTTAACATAAAATTAGTATTAGCCTAAAAATTACGTTTGCTAATCTTGTATTATAATTGAAACCGTCCGAATGAGACTGCCTACGCGTTAATCACTAAATATTACAAAACAAAGTTCTCTGCCACGTCTGTCTATATTCGCGATAAACTCAAAAATACTGAACGGATTTTCATACAGTTTTCACTAGTAGATAAAGTGATTCATGAAAGGAAGGTTTAGGTATTATATATAATTTGACAAGTTTTTTTCATTATCATGGCGGGACAACTTCCGCCAGGCCCGCTAGTTACAATATAAAATTGATAACCTATATCACTTAGGGAGAACATAGCTTTTTGTGAAACAATTTCTAAAATCAGATCAGTATTCTCGGAGATACCGGTATAAACAAAGAAACGTTAACTCTTTAGAATCAAAATCAAATAAAAAAACTTTAGGCGCTAAGATGGCGCATACGAAGGTCAAATCTACCACCGGTTCGGAAGGCAAGAAACTTGATCAGGTTTATCTCTTTTATATATTAGTATAGATTTAAAATATATTAACGTTATAATAGATTTTAGTGGATATTATATTCAATGATATTATAAATTCATGGTAGTAACACATATTAAAAGTATCATAATACAATCCTTCGTAATGAGTCCCTTATCAAACTGAAATAGTTTAGAATATTATCCGATACGAAATATATATAAGATTTTTTGAGGTATGTATGCTTGGTACACATATATGTTTCAACAACTCATATATGCATGAATAGTTAGCTTAGGTTAGCTCAGATAGGTCGCGAATTGCATGTATCAGGCAACAGTCAAAGCCAAGGTGTGCCGAGCACCCTTGAGCTAGTTGTCAAAATAAAATCGGCTGAGTGCCTTAAGCGCTCGCCTTAGTAGTCTGGTGAAGCTGTTAAGACCTTGCATGGTCAATAACGTAGTCAGTTCGAAAAAAAAAAAACCTTCGTACTGAGTGACTATATTCAAAGTTTGGACAACTCTCCGGTTATAAAATGCTTGATTTTTCAATACGGAATTGCGGATTTAGAATAACAGATTCTCTGTTGGCATTACCAAAAATTCATTCCTTAAAATACAATAGGCGTATTTCTACCTTACCCGTGTTTATTTTTTTCATAAATCATATAATAGATCCTTGTTATTGTAGATAAAATCAATACTTTTTTTTATTTGTGCGATTCCTAAGATAAAGCCTAAACGTCAATGCGTAAAGATCACTTTAATTGCTTTTGTAGGTATGTTTAGGTCACTTGTGGTAGCATTCGATCGTTGCATTGACCTAGTATCGTGTGGCGAGTGAAGGTGAGACCTCGTAAAGCGAGATATATCATAAGTTTATATTGTCTCCATTCCATATACTTACATTATATATGTTACCAATAACTCTATTAAATTCCAAAAACACTCGTTTGTTTCTATAAATATGAATTTGAAATAAAAGTTACAGTATAATACGATTAATAAAAAGCTTTACGTATCTTAGACTAGTTTTTGCTCGCGGCTTCGCTCGTGTTAATATAGATTTAACCTTTCAAAGCAGTACATTTTTTTGGGATAACAGGTACCCTATGTTCTATTCTGCCTATGTCCTAACAACGTGTTTGCGTATTAAGGTGTGAAAATGTCCGAAACAAACACTCACTTTGGCATTTATAATATTAGTGAGAATAATGCTTTAACGAGAAGCTGGCTTTTTTTTTTTATGTCATCGGTGGCA
Organism: Antheraea pernyi; assembly: GCA_015888305.1. Taxonomy (NCBI): domain Eukaryota; kingdom Metazoa; phylum Arthropoda; class Insecta; order Lepidoptera; family Saturniidae; genus Antheraea; species Antheraea pernyi. The sequence goes on along the minus strand of MU160660.1, from coordinate 4,255 downwards.
AACGAACAGGTGGGTCACCTGATGTTAAGTGATCACCACCGTCCATGGACACTAACAACACCAGAGGTGTCGCAAGTGCGTTGCCACCCTTTGGGGGAAGGGTTAGGGGAGGGAGTGGGAGAGGAGAGAGGAGAGGGGAGGGGAGGTGGGCCTCCGGCGCTCTCACTGACCGAACGAAACGCAACAATGCAAGGACTGTTACTTCACGTCGGTTTTCTATGAGAGGGTGGTACTACCCCGGGCGAGCCGACCCATTCATGCTAAAACCAGTAATAGTTTCAGCGTGGCTCTACCACCATAAGAATTGAATTGAGATGCAGTTGAAATATAATCCATTACGTTCACCACTACGCGTGCTCTTAAACTATAAGTCCATTCTAAAAAGTGCATTGACGCATTTTTATTGCTTTTATTATAGCAATCGAATAGCGTTTAAAACTTTGTAAATTTATGATTTTAATACTTTTAGCGCCTTACGCCTTACCTACGTACCGACGTACCGAGTACGGAGACGAACCACAGTGATACGTTCTGATTTGAGTAGTAAGGATACATACACATAATACTTAGAAAAATAAATCAGGACAAACCTTTTATTAAACTTTAGCTTGAGATAAAAAAACAAGCCTGAGTAAAACTCACATGTAGTGAGTAATAAATAGGGCATTACGTAATGTTTACATGTTGCAAAATTATTAACGACAAGCAAAGCAAATAATAGTATTCCTGATTCCAAATCTAGGCGATTTGGAAAGCACGATATAATGCAAGAGTATAATTAGGCTCATGTGATATATATTGAATCAGTACCTTTAAAACGCCACTAAATAAAAAAAATCTAAATCATAAATAAACCATTATACTCTTGACTCTCTAGACTCTAGTCGCATTTTGTTTTGAAATGTTTACCTTTTATACATGTTATTTTAAGTTTCATTTTAATTTTAAAGTGAACAAGAAATGTTCCATATAAATAGCTATTGCTATTATTAAGTCGTTGAATTTGAAAAATTACTTCTGAAAAATCCGAATTTTAATTACGACTTTTGTAGAAGTTCATTATAAATATCATGCAAAAAAATGTTACACATTCACGCCTACTAGAATTACAATTATGTCGCATATGAACGAATTTTAGGGAGTCCACTTTTTCTTAGTGTGTGGTTCCCGTAACATTAATATTTTGTTAAATAATTGTTATGTTTCATTTTATCTTTATGCTTAGCCCATATGAAAATACGGAATGAGATAAAACCTAGATAATAGCATGAAAAGTCCTCTTTTTGTCACATAGGTTTTGTCAAAATTTGGTATATATACTTTCGCCCGTACCATATACAGATATTTCACGTATACACCTATATATACATTACGATAACGGAGTTGTAATGAGAACTACATGAACAGAAATTAAATACAGATTGCTTTAGAAATATTCATGAGTACTTGAAAACTATGAGATGTAAAATAATGTCTAGTAGAGTGGTAAGTAAAGTTTCAGTTAACAATTTAAAGTTGGTCCAAGCGACTGAGTGTGGGCTTAGGTGAGTAGATGCAACGGAGTGAGAAATCGGGTACCGAGAACGTGCAGCCGACATCGTAGGAGGTAGGACAGGCTTAACTAAATCAAAGGTTTTAACAAACGAAGTTTACCTCAGTGCTATTGTTTCACAGAATGGACATGGAGAATCGATATAATTAAATTTAATCTCCGTATGTATGTAAGAACACTTCAGATCAGCTGCATCTATTTAGCTAATTTGCTAATTCCAATTATCATGAAAACCTTTGTATGTAAGAAAACCTTTCAAAAATCGTATGGAAAAGTGAAAAAGACAGAAGGCAGGAGGTAGAACTGCATATAATCTTTTTTTTTTTTGTAGTACGGCAAAATGACTGCACTGTGCCTGATGGTAAGCACAGTACAATCCAAAAACAATGGCGACCACCGAGTAACACATTATCCATCGCCGATCGCCGCTGTCATGCCGGCCTGCGAAAAGCTGGATATGCACAGGCTGATTCCGAAACGCGACCCGCAGAAGCGAATCATTAAAGACTAAGTTTCAGGAATTCGGTATCTTAACTCTGCCCTCCCAATATATTCTAGATAATTTAATGTATGTCCGCAAAAATTCAGATATGTTGGATCTAGTAAAAGACCAGCATAATTTAAATACTAGAAACAGCAACAAATTGGTCATTCCATGCTTCAGGCTCACTAAATCCAAAAACAGTTTTTTAGGTAATAGTGTTAGGTTTTATAATAAAGTCCCAAAACACATTACCGATTTGCCTGATAGTGAGTTCAAGAACCATGTCAAGCGGGTTTTAATATCTAAAGGCTATTATAGGGTGGATCAATACGTGAATGATTGTGACGTCTGGAAATGACGCCCCTCTCTGTGCATCCACTAATAACGAATGTGAATATTTATATTACTATAGAAATATATGACATGAAAAAATAAACCAGATCGAGTTTCTTGCCGGTTCTTCTCGATGACTGGGCTGTTTTCCGAACCGGTAGTAGCTTTGACGTTCATAAGCGCCTTCTCAGGGCCTAAATTGAATAAAGGATATTTTGATTTTGATTTTGATTATGACGGGCTTTTTCGCAATATACATGGTGGCTGCGACCCAGTCAGGTTGTAAAACCCTACCACCTCTCTTTCGCCATTGCCTCGTTCGTTATTCAGCAGGGTGCACCACGTGCAGATGAGGTTGGCTTGGGTGTCTCAAGTCTTAGATGTTATTCGACACCCCTTACCCCTTAAACAAATATTATGTGCTCACATCAATACAAAAACAATACTAAAATATTATTTAGTAATAAGCCTTCCAAACGTTACTTAATATATGTAGTTAGCTAATAAAATATGGACGACTTCAAGATTATATATATATAACCTGTAATGAATAGCAACCGCACGGAAAGAGGAACTAGGGACAACTCGCTAGGGACATGTCTGCGAACTTCGACGTGAGGAGACAAAACGAATAGAAGATACGAGTGTGCAAAAGCTATTTTATATACAAAATTTCAAGTAAAGCTTCTTGCATATGATATCGATCGTGGAATGGCTAATTGACTAACGAGCCATTGACAGTCTTTGCACGTTAGTCAATTAGCCTTCCTCTAGTTAGTATGATAAGTGAGAATAAGGACTGTTTGCGATAATAGTTTAACAAAGACATTGTAGTAATTTTGGAGATGTAATTAGCAGAGTTAATAAAAATAATATTTTCATTGTACCATTGGATACAAGTCTTTTACCATGTATGAAAACTAAGTGATACTCAATACTAGTATTATTCGGTAAAACCGTATTTAATTGCAATAATCTTTATTATTTATGAATGTGTCAATGAGTGTTGCCGTGGAAAAGCAGTGAACTAGAGTGCTCTAACACCCTCACTTGTTTGATTATAACGTATGACACTCAAACATTTTTACCATTATTGGTATAAACAATTAATTTAACAAAACGTACTCGACACTGCGATACTCTACTTTGTAATTTATGTAACTACTGAAAGATTTTTTTATACATATCTATTTATACTATTTTCATGTCATAGGAGGCAAACTAACAAGTGGGTCACCTGATGTTAAGTGATCATCACCGTCCATAAACTCTTAAAACACTAGGGGAGTCGCAAGTGCTTTGCCAGACTGTGTTTGGGGGAAAGAGGTGGGAGGTGGGCGAGGGGAGGTAAGCCTCCGCCGCTCTCACTGACCGAACGCAACAATACAAACACTGTTACTTCACGTCACCCATTCATGCTGAAACCAGTAATAGTTTCAATATAAAAGGGTCGGCTCGTCCGGAGTAATATCACCCTCTGACAGAAAACCGATGTGAAGTAACAGTGCTTGCATTGTTGCGTTTCGTTCGGTCAGTAAGAGCGCCGGATACCCAACTCCTCTCCCCCTGCCCCTCCCCACTCCCCCTTCTTCCAAATACAAGTTGGGAACGCACTTGCGACTCCTCTAGCGTTGCAAGCGTCTATGGACGGCGGTGATTACTTAACATAAGGTGTCCCACCTATTCGTTTGCCTCCTATGATATAAAACATTTTGCGACATTGGTGATATTTTAGTAATATAGTTCGGTTATTGTGCATAAATGAAGTGGCTGGAAAATAATACCATGGTGCATGAACTCTGAGATGTCACAAAAACTCCCTGGAAAGTTCTAACAAGGCCACCATCCTGTTTGACCATTGAAATTAGCACAAGACACTTGTAATA
>MU160659.1:44451-58355 GCA_015888305.1 Antheraea pernyi | reverse complement strand
ATGTTCAGCTGCTTCACTACTAAGATTACTATAACCAGCCTGCTCCAAACTCCGGTACCTCGGTTCATTGATCCACATGGACGGCGGCGTGGACAATAATAGAAGGAATAGGATAAATACAGGATACACGAAATGGCGAAGGATGTTTAGTGTTGGCGACGCACACGATAAGTAGTTTATAAATAGTTTTATACATAGATTTATTGATATTTTATAGAGAACATATATATAGATTTATTGACATATACTATAGATTTTTAGATAATTCACTCGATCATAATAGAATAGAGATATAGAATTGTAGGTATGTTGTGTGTGTATTGAGTTATTGAATATGGAATTATAGATGTGACATTTATAGGATTGAATTATGGATATGTAGAAGCATGTATAGAATTATTGAATATAGATTGATATATGTTTTGATTTATATATAGAATGATGTACTCGTATGTATTGATTTATAGAATATGTGAATTATAGGTAGAATCGTATATATTAATAGATAAATAGGGACTTATGCATGCATAGAATTACTGAATTATGGATTATATAGAATTATGCGTTAGTATAGTGTGACTTATAGATTACATTCGCATTAAGTAGGTAATTACATGATAGAATAGATTAAAATTATACCGTATGGAACATATAACGTGTGTGTATGGAAACATTCGTAGAGAGAACATAATAGCATTACACACGTTATATACTATTGAATATTACGTTACGAGAATTATACGATCATATAGAACGGCAAATATGGAAGATTGTATAATTTAATATAGACAAACGTAATGGTTATAGAGGTACAAATTTTACAACGGTTACTCGTAACGGACGTCTTTTATCTCAAGGTTTTTAATAATTACAACAGTTTTTAAGAGATTTAATAATTATATGGACAAGGACAAATTTTATGCCGGCTGCCCTTTGTAATGTTAAAAATACTATTTCCTGTAGACTAGGCGGCGACTCCAATACATACTGTCAACAATAATAACAGACATTGGATGATCAACAACAAAATATCTTCAATAATCTAAAACCTATTAAATATGAATAATGCATTACGTAATTTGTTTCTTGTAATAATAAGTGTTATTGAGTGAAAGAGAACATATTTTTATTAAAGCATAGAATCATAGTAAAGTTATTCGTAGTGCTAATTTGACAAGCTTCCTTTTATTAAATTGATTCCGTCTGGTATTAGGCGGATACTGCAGCCTATAGGTAGTTATGACCGACATTGGAAATACCAGAGTTTCAGAAAGTTGGAATTACTTATGTACCAGTATGCGTCACCAAGCACACCCGAAAGGAATATGGACCACGAGCACTGCTGCTAGGTACTAGAAATAAATTTAACAATAACGCTTCCGCTGTTAAAGCTTACATAGTTTTTACAACGTAGATTGTAGCTCTGGCTGCCATTCTACGTTTTTCCGATATTGTTGGACAAGTATGTTTTATTTAAGCCTTATCTATCTCGAGCTGTAAGTTCTGTTAATCATTTCGTTCTCTGGTATGAAGTACTTTGCAATTAATTTCTAAATACAGTACATTAATAAACAAAATGGGTCAAACCTCAAGTATATCTAAAAAAAACATTCTGAAACGAGCTCAAATTATCAGTCACATATATTACAATAAATAACGTGTTACCATTCTGCTATACACATATGTCTTATAAACACTATTATACTTTTTTTTATTAAGGTACAATACACATATTTGCCAATGACATTGTTACTTTCCCAATAATAGTTCAACTCCAGACTTATTATTTTCTTTAAATATCAACTTAATTAAACCACTTTCATATACAGTTAATCTTATTTAAAAAACAAACTCAAATGTCGGAACGTATTCCAAATTAATCCCTCTGAAAGCCGGAACTAAAGTTCGTTAGGTTTTAATGAACACAGGTTTACATAACGTTTTTAAGCTCAACCGTACCTACAAAGTACAGTCTATAGAGTAACCTTAAGCGGCTTAATGCAAAGAAGTGTTAACATAAGCCGCTTTTAATTGTATTTGAAAAAGAATGCAAATGTCATATGTTCCGTGTTGGTCTTTTTTGTTCTATGCATGCATTAAATGAAGTTATGTTTCCATTAATTAAAAGTTTACCGCAACTTCTTGATCCTGTTGACAACTCCCTGATTAGAAAAAGGAGTACCGATAAATAAGTCATATTTTCTATAGAAGATTTTAACTAGAACTCTATATTATTTTTATAAATGGTTATTACAACTATATACCTATGCAGATTTATGCTGATGTGATAATTTAGATATTTTAAAATTATAAACTTATCAATCATTTTGCTACCAGATAATTTGCTGTTTCAGTTTACTCGTATTGAAATTTGTAACAATGGTATGATAATTTTTTTTTTTTTTTTATGTTCAGTACCTACTGTATCTACCTACTTACGTGCTTGGTCAGAATCTCACCTCATGGTAAGTGACGATGAGGCAGACGATGTATCGCACTTACCCACTAGATGCCTGTTCACTCTACTCTTGAAGACTCCCAAGTTGTAAGATGACGGGAAGACAGACGCCGGAAGTGAATTCCACTCCTTAGCCGTACGTATAATGAATGTGGAAGCAAAATTGTATATAAAAGCAATATTGTGATATTAAATAGATTAAACATAATTTTATAAAAACCTCACCTTTTACACCTACCAACATTTATCTCTGCATCACCTAATGGTTGACTGGCAGAGAATGCCTTCGGCATTACGTCCGCCATTGCGTATTTAACGCATAATGTGTAAATAAATAAATAATAAACATTAAGCTGATAAGGGACCGTTCGAGTATTACGTAAGCAGAATTTCTGATTGCGCCCTACCCATGGTCAGCAAAAGTAAACAATGTTCTTACTCTCTTCCTCTCATACTCACGTAAACATTTACATAAGTGTTTTTAATCTGATATGATCCATTATTGATTCATGGGCAGCAGTTAACAAGTCTAGAAATAAGGAATTTACTTATAGAGGAATTAGCTTATAGTGGTTCACTACTACGGCAATGGTAGCCCACTGGATAAGTCCGCGTGCCTCACTTATAAAACTTACACATGCAGACCCCCCATCTCTCACGTTATCAAAAATAAGCATATCAAATACCCCCAACCCCCTTTAGTGCTATATTTGAATGGCCCCTAATTTATTAGATAATTTTCAAGTGGAATCTACTTTTTTTTATTTTATGTAGTCGCATTAAAATTAAAACGTCCGTTTAAACCACTTAAACACTAATGGAGCGGAGTGATTTATGCGACCGCCGACATTGTTTTAATGAGTATAAATTGCATATTTGAATGTCCCCGGTAATAGCTCTCTTAATTATTCTTTCACTCTGTTCCAAGCCCCGGATTAACTATCGGAGATCCATTCAGCGAAGTTTGTGCCGTAAAAAAGTTTCGTAAGCTCTCCCATTATTATTTTAATTGGGAATTTTTGAGGGGGGTAAAAGATATATTTGGGTTAAATTTTGAAGTCATCGAAACTCCAAACGTAAGAAGCTTGATGTTAAAATTTCATTGACATATTTAAAAACGTGCCTTCTTACCAGACTATAAATAAAGGGAGAGTAATGATTTTCGGCTATATGTATAGCTAATTAACTATTCATTTGTCACGCTCTCAACATATAAAGAGTCTCTTGATTCGTCTTAACTGTAAGATTTTTTTTTAATGTCATAGGTGACAAACGAACAGATACCCACCTGATGTTAAGTGATCACCACCGTCCATGGACACTAACAACACCAGAGGAGTCGCAAGTGCGTTGCCACCCTTTGGGGGGAAGGGTTAGCAGAGGGAGAGGAGAGGGGAGGAAACGCAACAATGCAAGCACTGTTACTTCACGTCGGTTTTCTGTGAGAGGGTGGTACTAACCCGGGTGAGCCGACCCATTCATGCTGAAACCAGTAATAGTTACAGCGTGGCTCTACCACCATTAAAAGAAATTATTATTATTAAAAAATTGATCCTAATCTATCCTAATACTAACTAATATTATAAATATAAGAGTAAATTTGTTTGTTTTTTAACCAACTTCAAAGAAAGGAGGTAAAATAATAACAATAGTTGTAACTACATTATATTATCCTAATAATTTTATTGACTTTTAAGTAGTCTAATATGTTTAATATCATTTTACACAGAACTTTAAAAAATATCGTGATCTTTATTCGATATTTATAGGTATGTGTTGAGTTAGATTTGAAATGGGTAGATACCTACTTACCTTTGAGTGGTAAACACAGATCGTATCTACATATTGATGAGTAGAAAAAGTATGTTGATTATTAAGGTATAGAAGAATACGAATTATTTTTTTTACTTTTTAGTGCATATTAATTTCTTTTGGATTCGTTTTTTTTTAAGGCGGTTATAATTTTTGGGTTCAAATTTTTGTTTATTACGTTTTCACGTCTTAACTACTCAACCGATCAACATACAATTTTATATAAACGTTGTCAGTCAGTTAAAAGCATTATTTTTTATTGTCTATTTTATTGTCACTTGCTAAATTCCTTTTTAAATATATGAACTATTTTTTTAATATTTTCAACAATTCGCTCTATATCGTTTTTGAAGTGAAAAGTTCATTAGGCGCGATGAGCGGTATTTATAATTTCGCGTCATAACACGCTAGTAAGCGTGACCGGCCGTATTGCGCTTGTGTCAGACTAGTGATGCGTTATAGCAGCCTGTGTACATCTAATATTGTTATTTTGTATTGAGCTTGTGTAGTAGCCTATCCTATTTTTTAAGTTGTATAAAAATGTATACAATTATTGATCCGAGTGCCAATAGATGAGAAAACCAGGCTAATAATAATAATTTCAATTTACAAATTATGAAATTTAAATAACACTATAACTACTTTTAAAATTCAAAACAGAACACAGTCCTTATGTGTCCTGACTCGTTCAACGTGAAAAGTAAGAACTTATTCATTCCTGTTCCATACGCCGTTATGTTGTATGAACAGCAGACACAGGAGCGCGTTCCATTCGCGAAGATGCAAAGTGCTTGGTGTTTTTTTTTTATAGTAGCTCGGCAAAATGACTGCTCCATGTCTGATGATAAACACAGTACAGTCCAAACACAATGGCGACCACTGAGTAACATGCTATCCATCGCTAGTCACCGCTGTCATGCCGGCCTGCAAAATGCTGGATATGCACAGGCTGATCCCGAAACGCGACCCGCAGAATCGAATCACTATGACGGGCTTTTTCGCCATATACATGGTGGTTGCAACCCAGTCAGGCTATAAAACCCTACCACCCGCTGTAACGGTGGTGGTACGGCAACTAGCAGTCCTGAGATGGAATGGAGATTAATTTGCTGGTGCCGATCTTGTGCATATTACCCAATATGCAGCAGACAGAACAACACAAGGTATACAACTCTACACTTGTGTGTTAATATTTGGATTTTTGTTTGTTAGTGATCCATTACGAATGAGCCTGCAAGCTCAACGATCGACATAATCCCGCACGGCCAACTTATATTTGACGGTACCGTCTACAAAGATGATAATAATACTGCAGGCACTTTCTCATATCGCGCACAACGCCGCACGGCATTGCGAGAAGAAAAAAATAATTGAGACCGTTTTACCCATACACTTGCAAATTTAAAAAGGTATATAGATTGGGTATTGGGACCATTGGGTAGGTGGTAGAGCCACGCTGAAGCTATTACTGACGTGAAGTAACAGTGCTTGCATTTTTGCGTTTCGTTCGATCAGTGAGAGCGCCGGAGACCCATCTCCCCTCCCTTTCCACTTTCCCCTTCCCTTCCTCTCTCCCCCACCCCCCCAACACAGGTTGGCAACGCGACTCCCCTGGTGTTGCAAGTATATATGGACGTTGGTGATCACTTAACATCAGGTGAACCACCTGTTCGTTTGCATTCTATGATATAAAAAAAAAAAAACAAAAAACAAATAGAAAAAAATAGTTGAAACTACGTATATGTAAGCCTTTGTGTGGACCTTTTTTGGAAATTGGTGAGCCGATGTTCTATTTATATTGGTCTTAATATAAGTGTTCTGACAAATTATTTCGGTGATGCTTAACTAAAAATAATTTCCTCGGAACAACAACTATAATGAAGGGAGGCAGTATAATTGCAGTTCCTATTAGGATTTGCATAAAGAAAATGTTCATTCATGAAACATCTAATAACTTAGTGAATAAAAATAACATTATAAAAATCAACAACACCGAGAAATCTATATGAAGCAAAAATAGATATTAAGTCTAGAAATTATCGTAAATTCATGTAGCGGACTATTAAGAATAATGCAGTACCTATATTGTAACTCAATTGTTCATTAATATCTGTAATACATACGATAAACCATTTAATAATAGACGGGCATTAGATCACGTTATTAAACTAGTATTCACCTGTGACTTCTTCTGCATCTTTGTTTTTATAAATAATGAGACAATATTTATATATTTAAAACAATTTTTCAGTAATAAACAAGCAAAATTTGAGAAAAACATGCGGACCACGAGTTTGCAGAGAAAAAAGTATTGTTACAACACGCATTACCTGCAGGTTAATATCTGTTACACAGAGTGCATCTAGTTTACTTTCAGATCAGAGTTTTTCCAAACTAGCTTCACACTTTTCATTATACTAGTGGGCGCCCAGTGGTCGACATTCAACCATAGTTCATTGATTTTTTAAAGTTTGAATTTTTTAAGGTGTAAGGGGTGTCGTATAACATCATAAGACTTGAGACACCCAAGTCAACCTCACCTGCGCGTAGTGCACTCTGCTGAATAATGAACGAGGTAATGGCGAAAGCGGGGTGGTAGGGTTATACAGCCTGACTGGGTCGCAAAAACCAAGTATATGGCGAAAAAGCTCGTCATAGTGATTCGCTTCGGCGGGTCGCGTTTCGGGATCAGCCTGTGCATATGTTGTGTAAAATTCAAGCAGTAGTGTGAGTAATGTATATTTTAATTAATTTAATATACTTCTAATGCATTTTATATGAAAAAAAGAGCTTTCTGCACTTCTCCTCCATATAAACTTTAACTATGCCAAATTTCACGTTCATCCGTTCGCACATTTCTCTCAAAACGGGGTACAAAGTTTTGGCTTCACATATTAATATATATGAACTTGGACAATTTCAACAATAGGTATGTTCTTATTTATGTGTTATTTATTTATCAATAGATAAACTATATTATTGTAGGGTTTTATTAAAATTCCGTCGAGTAGACTTTAGAATCTCTTATTAATTTTTTTATACTTTATAGCTATTAATGTTTGATCAAAATCTCTTCGGATGTTAATTTACGATATGGCCGAAGATGGTAAATAAAATAAACTTAAGCGGGAACTAGATTCCACAGCATGTTTTTTTTATCTTCTTTTTTAAGTTCAGCTGCCGAAAGGTAGGTAATAAGTGACAAGCTTTTAACTCGAGAGTGGTAAGCTTAAGTGAGCTTAAATAGAACCCTACTATGATTTCAGTATGATGTCCTTCATCGATACCTTCTTCAGATCATTTACAAGGATTAGAAGGTACACCGATCAACGCATTGTCCAAACACTAAGCCATCATGGCTTCAAATCATGATTACAATATTAATGAGGTATTTATTTTATTAGAAATATAAATCATAAGAAGCTATGTTTTGGCACAGGACATCTCATTGTTTTTTTTAAATATAATGGCCACCAAATTTAAATAATAAGTACTATGCTAAACAAAACTGTAATATATAACGAGTTAGTTAAAGCTAATCGATATTTACAAAACGTTTCTTATGTAGCGTCAAAGTATTTATCATGTGAGTCGTACAGCTTGATTATAGTACGTTCGTTCAATTAGTGTGCATCCACTATTACAGCTATCATTATGACTCGTCGTACGCTGTGAGTCGTTAAACTAATATGCACCTTATTGTGAAGGTAGGGACGTTCGAAATCGATTGCAGCTGTTACTAGGAAATAATACGGTAGCCGATACCCGAAATTCAAATGTGGAACGTCGAGTAGTAATTACAATGATTAATAGTAAACGCATTTGCTATGCATGTTAAATGAATAAGCGGTATTGCTTTTACAACGTGTTATCGTTCGATTTCCAATTTACTAAAATGTTAATCCAGTATTTAGACGGAATTTATTGTCACTGCACCTTAAAAACACAACAAACTATTTATCTTTTCAGCTCAATGAGTTGTGTATATAATTTAATATAATAGCGTTACATAGTTAAAAATGACTGTTAAAAATATATATGTCTTCCAAGTCCAAGACAAGAAATCTTGTACAATATTTTATTTGCATTTACAGATGTTGGTATTTACAATTCTAATTTTCCCTTTGCAGAAATGTAGATTGTTTTTGTTAGTCTTTGCATATCTAGTGACGTTATTCTTATATAGAATTACAGCGCGACTGGTTAGTCGCCAGCAATATTTTTACAGGATAACCAATAGCCGATTCTTGGTCTAAATCAATTAAAAAAATTGGTGTTTTTATATTTTACCTAATTGTCTTGGGAAACGCAAAACTGATATACATTCAACATCAGGTAATTTACGCAAAAACGAACTGGTATAATAAATACGGAAACGAATGAATCACGCCCTGCCACCCAGACCAAGCCACGAGCGCACCTCGACCCGCGCCCCTCTTTCCTTTGTTTGACCGTGCGCCGTTCCCGTACCGGCGTACTTAATAATTAACCTTGAAAAGAGCCTCTTAAATTTTGTTAACTGAAGCTTGGTGTGATTTTTTTACGTTTAAAAGTATCGTTCCCATACTTTTAAAAGTTTTAGAACAAATGTTAACTAAGGTCTTCTTTGTTGTTTCTTAGTATTTGTGTTGATATTATTATTTTATATGTTAAATGTGACCATGATTGAAGGGTATTAAACCGCCCCATGAATTTTGTTAACTGAAGCTTAGTGTGATTTTTTTACGTTTAAAAGTATCGTTCCCATACTTTTAAAAGTTTTAGAACAAATTTTAACTAAGGTCCTCTTTGTTGTTTATTAGTATTTGTTTTGATACTATTATTCTATATGTTAAATGTGACCATGACCTACAATTGAAGGGTGTTAAACTTTAAACATTTACCTGGTATATATAAGACCACTTTTATCATTAACCATATTAGGAGCCCTCTACCGATATCTTATTACAATGAAATAAATAAAAAATAGTTATATTTATTTAATATAAAGTTCATATCAAATACATTACCATACATTACATATTTTTATCGTTAAAGAGTATTAAAATATTGAAATAAAAACCCAAAAATGATGTAAAGTCTCTAAATGTTTTTTTATAATACAATAATTAAAATTTTCATTATTCATATTTTAGTATATATTAGTAATTACGTATTACAAAAGGCTTGAAATACAAAAGGCTTATTTAAATTTAAAAAAAAAACTTAGTCTAGTACTGTAGGTATATTGAAAGAAAAGCTCTTAGATGTTCAGTATCCACTTTGAACTAAAACCGCAAACTTCATAAAGCTGCCTGTAACGACAGTGGTGAGTCCCTTTTACAAAGATTCAGTACGATATCGATCGCATATACTAGTAAGTTAGGTCTCGACTAGAATTTAGACGAGCTTTTTGGTATTCGCTCACAAGTTTAAAATGTTTCAACACGATGAGAGTAACATTCTGACTTCGAGCTTCAGTGCAACGTTCCTGACGTATAATAATAATAAGCCTTATTTATTTCCATGACATGAAATGACAAAAAGTATTTACAAAAATTTAAAAAATATATAAACGATTATACAAAGAGAAAAAAAAGTATGTAATGTATTTAAGATATGCATTTGACATCGATGTATATGTCATGGCCCCTTCCGGGTATAGGCCTCCTCCATTTGCCTCCATTTTTCCCTGTCGTTGGCTGTTTTTATCCAATCACTTCCTGCCAATTGATGTATGTCATCTATCCATCGGGCGTTTGCTCTGTCCCTTTGTCTTTTACCTTCTGGACCTGTCCATTTTGTTACCCGTTTTGGCCATCTTTCTTCAGAGGAACGTGCTATGTGTCCTGCCTATTTGCCTTGCATTTGCCTGACGTATAGTCGAGATAAAAAGAATGAAGCATACAATAAACTGAAAGAGATTGACGAACGCGATAGAATGAGATAGGTGTACACTCGCGCGAAATATTTTTTTTTTTCGAACTGACTACGCTATTGACCAAGCGATGTCTTAACAGCTTCACCGGACTACCGCGCGAAATTATGCAACGACATAAATAAAGACTAGAAAAGGACAAAAAACAAAGGATGTCCGCATTTTTTCCCCTTATTATTATATGCCACAGTATTGAATCTTTATAATTAGCGATTATAATTATATCAGAATACAAGATTTTAGTAGGTGGTAGAGCCACGCTGAAGCTATTACTGGTTTCAGGATGAATGGGTCGGCTCGCCCGGGGTAGTACCCTCTCACAGAAAACCGACGTGAAATAACAATGCTTGCATTGTTGCATTTCGTTCGATCAGTGAGAGCACCGGAGGCCCACCTCTCTTCCCCTTCCTCCTCTCCTCTTCCGCTTCCATTCCTCTCCTTCCAACACAGGCTGGCAACGCACTTACGACTCCCCTGGTGTAGCAAGTGTCTATGGACGGTGGTGATCACTTAACATCAGGTGACCCACCTGTCCGTTAGCCTCTTATGACATAAAAAAAAACAAGAGTAATCAAATATTATCTTGTCGCTATCTATCTATCGCTATCGCTATAAATAATCCATATATTTTAAACGTATAGACAGATGGAATGTATTATATGCAGTCAAAAGTAATGGATAGTGTTATTTTTAATCCATTTAAACTAATCGATGAACGAAACAATGATAGCTCAGTGGTTAGGATATCGATATATATAACACCGCACCGACGTAGGTTCGAATCCTTACGAATTAGCAACAGATGTCGGTGAAGAAAGATATTGTGATAAAACCATAGCATGCTGGTAGGGTTTTATTCTAACATTGTCTGGCTAGTTACCACTTTCAAGTGAGCAATTTATAATAGAGGCTTCGCGAATCATTAAAGACTAAGTTTCAGGAATTCGGTATCTTAACTCTGCCCTCCCAATATATTCTTAATAATTTAATGTATGTCCGCAAAAACTTAAACATGTTGGATCTAGTAAAAGACCAGCATAATTTAAATACTAGAAACAGTAACAAATTGGTCATTCCATGCTTCAGGCTCACTAAGTCCAAAAACAGTTTTTTAGGTAATAGTGTTAGGTTTTATAATAAAGTCCCAAAACACATTACCGATTTGCCTGATAGTGAGTTCAAGAACCATGTCAAGCGGGTTTTAATATCTAAAGGCTATTATAGGGTGGATCAATACGTGAACGATTGTGACGTCTGGAAATGACGCCCCTCTCTGTGCATCCACTAATAACGAATGTAAATATTTATGTTACTGTACAAATATATGACATGAAAAAATAAACCAGATCGAGTTTCTTGCCGATTCTTCTCGATGACTGGGCTGTTTTCCGAACCGGTAGTAGCTTTGACGCTCATAAGCGCTTTCTCAGGGCCTAAATTGAATAAAGGATATTTTGATTTTGAAGTTGGAAATGAATCGCAGATGAATACTGGCAGTTGTACTTAGAGCTTGCCCTATTAGCGAATTTAGCATCTTAGATCATATGACAATTTTACATCAAGAGAGATTAAAAAAAACTGAAGATGGCTATAAATATTTTTATTATACAACTACCTGTATCCGCGTGAAATCTTATGTTAAAAAAACAGTGATTAATAAAGTCATCTAAATGTATTAAGTCCATTTATTTAAATACTTTCGTCTCATACTTAAGTCACGTCGCCTTTAAAAGTACAATAACTTTTAATAGAGTAAGCCGAATTCAATGAAATAAAGACTAAATGTTACTCGAAGATATGCTTTATGATCGTCTTGAAGAGGTTTTATCATGAAAGCGTTATTTTAGCAGTGATGCGTGTTCAAATAGACAGACATTTCTAAATATCATTGAAAATGTATGTTATTACTTATTTTAAAACATCTACAACAATTTTTTTTACAAAAATCGAAACAGTGTAGATACGTAGTTTTACAATCTTATTATATTTATAGATATAATATGCCATGTACAGAGAATACAAAGCTCAATTTATTAATCTATGTGACAAAATATCGCCACGGTTTCTGCCGAATGAGCATTACTAATTAATTTCGAACTGTCGTACGCGCACTCTTGTCAAGCAGTACTGATCGAGTTGTGGACACATACAGACATTGTGTTTATATAGTTATTTATTGTGATCATAAACACATATGATACTTTTAATAGAATATTAAACGAAATGGGTTTTAAATTGGCCGTGTTAGCTTTACTGTTATGTTTAGGTAAGTTATGTTAAATTGGATTTATTTTTATTGTGTTGACAGCCATGTTATTGACAAATTTATTGACATATTTTATATCTTGTAAAAATTATAAATAAATGACAAAAGCTAACGACTAAGCTGAAAACAATATCAGTGCATGAAAGTTTATGCCCTAAATAGATAAGGAATGTCTGTTTATTTGTTACACTTTCGCGCCTTATTTACTCAACATATCATCATGAAATTCTGCATATGTAATTTATCATACCAGGGATAAAAGATAAAGATAAACAAAAATACATGCAAATAAAAAGGATTGTTCTCGAGGGATAGATTAAATCTTCATTAACGCGAGCGAAGCCGCCTGTAAAAGCTATTGATGTTATAAAAGTGATTGCCTTTATTGTAAAAAATGTATTAGCTAGACCTCTTGTATTTTAAACACAAACGATTTCTTATATACCTATATATGTCTGTCCTTTGTGTGAGATAACATAAACGAATGAACTGATTAAGAACTTTCCTGTTAGATAGAGGACGTTTCGGGGTATAACCACATATCATTAGGGTCCGAGTAATATCATAAAATGTAATAACGATAGATGTAATCGGTAAAAGTATTGTGGAAGTTGAGTAGTGATAGTAAAATTACAATAAAAAACTAGGGTTGACAATTAATTTACATTTACACGTAGCTTCCTATAACAAAAACTACCATATATACCATAGCACGAAGTTGAGGACACTGGTTAGCTATAAATAAATAAAAATATCTACTTAATTCGGAAATAGTTCAGATAATAAAAATGTTATTCACTGATATCAGCCCTGTATCTTTTTCTTTTTTATCCACGTTATAGAAGTAAAACAAAATAAAAAATTACATGTGTACTTAAGAAGTTTATGAAAATTACATTAAATTTATATGCAATGTTAATTAAATTCAATGCAAAAACCAAGTTCATTATGTAGGTAAATTCACTCTTATAATTCTGCATAAATGCGTCAAAAAACATATAACTATAAAATTGAAACTTTTCTTATTTAAAATCTCATAAATTTGGTCGATTTTTAACTACCCATAACGAACCTTTCTGAGCGGTAACTTGCATGGATTTAATTGGATTGATTCGTCGACTATCGTTTTTTAGATTTTTTTTAAACGGTTATTTACATACGAAAAAATAAACGCGTATTCTCATCACTATAATAAGCCATACAGTTTCCATACTCCAACGCGCTACTTGTATAACCATTATCAATTAAGTTCAATTAAGTCCCATGAGATAGTTACATGGGTTTTATGTTTTTTTTAATGCCAAATATAAAGTTTACTACTTTACTAAGTATAATCGTATTGATAGATTCGTATGGTGATTGATTTAAATCGGAAAGTAGGTATCAATTAGAATAATTTTCATCATAACTGAATCAATTATGAGTTAATGGTAACGCACCTGGACGACGCA